>ML977599.1:2164-192429 GCA_010015725.1 Amniculicola lignicola CBS 123094 | reverse complement strand
ACCTTGCACTACTCTAATTGGCCTATAAAGTTTACAAAGTTTGTCATCACACCAGCCACACCACACCACCCAGAGGGTCTGATTTATGAGATAACGATAAGGTACTACTTGTACCCTCCGCCGGTAGGAAGATAGGTCTAAGACGGGCTCGATAACATTCAGTTTGTGCAGGGAGATATCCTCGCGCAGGCCTCGGTTGTCGGGGGGTCCTTAGGTCCTTCTCCAACGTCGGAGCCACCTTGCCTATCAGTCAAGACCGGTACGGTCACGTGATGTGGAGCCGTGCTTGAGCTGGCGCAGCCCTGCGGTCATCTTTCCCAGTGGAAAATTCGGTCAGTGGTAAGAGCACACCGTGAGCAGAGTTTAGCAGCGTTCCCCTTTCGTTATAGATCACATGCTCAAGAGGCACGTTTATAGAGTTTGTAACAATGTAAGCCAGTCCGGAGTGCGCAGATGAATCAAATCTTGGGCATGCTTAGCTATGATGCAGGGTAGAGTATTAAAAGAATTTTAGAAGAAGAATTGATCCACCGCATGGAAGCAGAGTCTGGAAGCAGAGTTTAAATGATAGGGAGTTGTGGGCATTCCATGTATCCGTGATATTGTAGCGACAAAATAAAGTCATACTCTTACAACCGCGCCGCCCCTCGACAAGGTCTCATCCTTTAGACACACCCACTGTCCTTTTCTCTAATCCCTGAAATAGTATTTAGTTTCATGTCAATTAATACTTTGTCGGATGGATGTCTCTGACGATAGAACGTATACTGTACCATCTTCTCGCACGGACATAACATAACAAAAGCGAAGAACTCTCTGTACAGTGTAAACAGAATTCTTAGTGAACTTATGAGTCTCTTTTTGACATGCTGAAGCAAGCCCACTCGCCAATCACGGAGATTTAAACGGGCCGGCTGAACTCATAGCTCGAGTTTGGTCAGCAGCCCAATGACATTGCATGGCTTGAGATGACTAAACCTTGGGTGGTTGAAGTTCACCGACTTAATTACTCCCCCTACTTCTGCAAAATGCAATCCACCAAACTTCTTTCAAGTTGGAGCACCTCAATTGCGCTTACCGAATTCTGCACCAAGAGTTCACGGAAAAACGATCACTTAGAGAGGGTCGCGGGGATCTGGCAAGTGCCGTGTATGAGCACGGTTGGTTGACTTGATGAGCTGTCCACTGCTGATCGGAATAACAAGTCTGTCTAGCTCATTGAGAATGTAGGAAACACTTTCCCAGTATTTCAACCATTTTCATCTCCCGGGCATTGGTTAACAGTTTCGAATACCTAAAGAGCGAGAAATTCCACGTCTAAACACAAGGCTTCCCCAGCATCAAGGCACCAAACCGGATTAGTATACCCCTTCAACACCCCCAACTCAACTCAATGCCCCAAGACAAATTTACCAGAAAGTCGAAGTATTGAGTGCGGCTCCGCAATGGGGTGTGTCCAACAGACGGCAATGGTGCGTCTGGAACCGATATCAAGAAGTACGATTTCTTCTTCGAGTCTAGACAAAGTTGGGTGAATACGACTGGCAATAGTAAGTCTCCACTATCATATATCAAACTATCTTCTAAAGAGAAACAGTAGATTTCGTCGACCTCAGCGCGCATGTGATCGAAGAACTGGAACTGGAGAGTGCCAGTGAGGGCAGTACAAAGGCGGAGGCCACGAGGCCATTTTGTTTAAGACGAGAATTCTCACGAAAAGAACCTTTCAGAGATCGTACTCCTCCTCATCTAAGTCAGTGGTGTCTTCTTCTTTCAACCCCGATAGGGCACCAATGTCATACATAGGAAAGAGACCTGAGCACAGTGAACCCCACTCTAAGAAGAACACCCCCATCAAAGAAGCTTGCTCGCCTGTGTGCGACCCTGTTCCTCTCCTAATAAGAGAACCCCCAATTGTACAACAATCCTTCACGGAGGCCATCCTACCATCGAAGGACCTTTCGTTGGCACCTGATAAACCTTCCTTCTCAGCGTTTAAGGTAACCTGGCCATTGGAGGACCCAGTCGAAGCCCACATGTTTCGGTTCTTCGTCGAAATAATAGCTCCATCAGTACGTGCCCTGGTCAGTATCTTGTATTATGGTTGACACCATATAGTGGAACGTCACGAGTTCGGAAAACGTGTGGACAAAGACGATTCCCAAACTATCACGTAGCAATCCAATATTACTTAAACGCTATATTTCTACTTGCAGCAAAGTATCTGCAAGCAATGGATCTACTATTTACTGCTGAGCCTTTTCTGTATCACGAATGTGTTCTTGGGCTACTCATTCCTTACCTGAGGGTTGGGGGACATATTGCGGATGACGCAACACTTGCGGCAACACTGCTTCTGTGAGAGTTCGAAGACTTCGTGGGTGAGTCGTTCACCTATACAGTATTTTAGCCGTTAGTTAATCTGATTCCAGCCGGAAACGAAGGCCAGTCCCATCTATCTACATTTGAGCTTTACACAATTCCATACTACAGTCCATCAAGCAGTAAAAGTGGAGTGGGAGCAGCATGTTATTTTGCACAACTGCGATGTGAAGTCAACACTATGCTCCTCAAAGGGGAACCTCCACAGGGGGTTTACGGATCCTTTCCTCAAAATCTGATCAGGCCCAAAGATGAGGTCACATGGAGCAATCGACTCGCCTGGCTTACCACCCGCATAGCTCAATGGGCCACACTACCCAAAGGATCAAGGGAGGAATGGGAGGAACTAGTTGCTCTTGTCAATGAATGGGAGACATCGCGACCAGCAACATTTTCGCCTTTCTTCTATCGAGAAGAGGATATGAGCCAAGGAAGATATTTCCCCGATATTTGGTTCAGTTCGCCGTGCCACAGTCAGTATCTTCCATAAAATTACGCCCTGCCACCACTAATGTGGACATCTTTTTTTAGCTGACGGGAATATGTTGCTTCACATCTGCCGCCTCATACTCGCTGTTCATGATCCCGATCTTTGGGGTTTAGAGCAAGAAGCACAAATCATACTCTCACAAAACATTACTGTAAAAGAACTAAAGGCAACTGTGGCCATTGCTCGATGCAATTCTCATACAATAGCTCACCGTTTCATTGCCTCAAATGCAGTCCATGGATATGCCTGGCGTTTGACGAACAAAATTGACTAACAGTGCATCCTGGATTTCTTGGCAGATGTTTCGAAAGCTGGATGGCCAACAGAGACGACTGCGGAATGGCTGAAGAGTCGATGGGGTTGGAGTAGCTAGTATGGCTTGAGGAGCGTTCGGGCGGGTCAGGAAAGTATATCTATCCACTTGGACGTTAATCCTACAGATAAAGAGCTATTTCCAAGCAGAGAGGAGCCAGTGTTGGGAAGGTTTGGTCGACATGGTCTAACACCCAACACTAGTTGACATAATTGTGAAGAATAAAATCTTTCCAAACGGCTTGGCCGTTAGGCCGGTGCGCAACAACTTAAGTGAGATTGCGATAAGACGGTCTTTGCTTTTTATGGGCGTCCGGTTGCCAGGTTTCTCAAAAAGGCCGGTGATCTGGGTTGATAGGGCGCGCGCAGGGATGCTCCCAGAGGACCAGCTAAGGATACTGCTTAAGCTAGAATGCCTACGCAGTTGTTCTAACTTATCTCAAAATCACAATCTCTCCAAGCCTCGATCATGGCATTGCGGTGGTACGCGTGGATGTCGTTATGCTATTACCGTTGCTACCGCCTTTCCTTGCTACGCAAAGGTGTGGTTAATTTCGATAGCTTAACATCAAATTTACAAGTTGGGGACAACCTCGCATGATGAGTACAACGCTGCCATGCCAATCTCTTCGACATGGGTGATATATCGCTAGGAAACCCGGTCACGGGCCCTTAATTTGAGTGGAAAAGCATGGCCGCAACGTTTGTTATCCCACTGCTCCATCCTACGTGTTGAACGCACATGGTGGCGTTGATATTGAACCCCCAACCACAGCGGTGCGGAAATGTCACTTTGATGCACCTCAACGTCATCTATTTTGTGCCTGAGTACTGTTTCCTGTATATCTTCCGTTGGACTCCGTGCTAAACAGCGTCTTTACCCTCCAAATTTCGTCCCATATAATGGCATCTTCTGATCCGAGTCCACCTTTTCCCAATGAACCTGAAGGGTATCCAGCCGTACCCAATCCTAGTACACACTGGTCTTACGTCAACAAACCTACCCAAGGCCGAGGAAACCCCAAGTCTAGCTCCGCTCATGCTCGCACTCCCCCGAGCATTCGAAACGAAGATACTCGCAGCAGATCTCGAAACAGAAATCACACTCCAACCTCCCGCGACAGCTCTTCTTCTTCATCTCGTTCACGATCTAGGTCTCGGTCTCGCCGCCAACATCGCCGTCGGATCAGCAGCCCAGACTATGACCGTGGAGAAGGAAAACCATGGTATCAGAAGAAGTCAATGTGGACTGGTCTAGCTACTCTCGCAACCGTAGCGGCTCTGCTTCCATCCGGTATATCGGCGAAAGCATCACGAGATGCTGCTAGTGCATCCACCCGAGCTGCGAGGGCAAGTGAAAAAAGTGCTCGTGAGGTCAAGAAGAGCGCCAGGGCAAGTGAGCTCAGCGCGATAGGGTCCTTGACTAGTGCACGGGCTGTGGTGAGCTCCAGTATGGCGCAGGGCCATATGGATACGAATGGATATGCCGTTTGCAAGGATGACAGAGGGAGGGTCCAGCGTGTGCATCCCAATGCTGCACTTGTGAACCCTTATGGACATGGCCCTCATAGGGTTCGGTAGATATGAAGGACTTGTGGGACTGGCTGAATTGAAACATATTATCGACGCTCAGTGTTCTTTTCTCATGTTTCAATCGATTCACGATGTTTTCCAACATGATTACTTTGGACCATTCCGACATGGCTTGATGGAGGCACTAGGAGAACAAATTGTTTGTCATTGTTTCTCAATCTTTGTAATGTAACTATCCAAGAGCGGCTATTGCTAAATTCTTTACTCTGTATGAATATGCAAGACTCGGTGTCTTTGATTCGCATTGCTAAAATCTGAATAGCAGCTTGGATAGTATATGAGCGTACAATAGGCCCAGTCGCTATACTTTCTGTCCAAATCTCACCCAAGCGATTTATTCACCTCAGGAGGCTGTTTATACAGACTGTGCATTACTTCTGAGTTGCCCGTTAGACCATAAGGTTAACACAAGCTGCATATGAAGGCTATGTGACATCCATGTGCTCCAAGGCTCCTGCGCAATATCCCGTGGAATTGAACAGCCAATATTTCCCCAAAACGAGGGTAAGCAGGTTGGCACTTTTTGAGCAACTGCCACAGCCGTCGACCCAAGCGGTAATAAAAAGCGGTTCAGCATGTCCTGGTATCCCAATTCCAACGCTGGTGGGTAGCTGCTAGAATTTCCAAAAGGTAACTCGTTCATCTCGATACTCAGTGAGCTACAGTGCAGCGAAAAGATGCAATAGTCCCAGGATAGCTGAAGGATAAAAAATGGTGTCCAAGCCCACCAGTATGTAAAGCCCCGGGCCATCATATCCAGCGAGAGCTCCGGTGCCTTGAAGTGTGGTGATTATTGTTTTCAGTGTTGTCCCCGATATGAGCTCCACACGTGTAGACTCAGGACTCCTCGAGCGGTGCAGAAGGGAATATGCCACCATATCCTCGCTATCATCCCACCCTTTGAGGTCCAAAATATTGAGTTGCGGGCGGCAATGTCATTGCAACTCCGGTTGATCGCACGAATGCGCCGGTCTGTGATTGTGCCGCAGAATGGTGGTCGGGTTGTATATACATAAATATTCATGCCATTTCGGCTACGTGTGAGCAAGACGTGAAGCTAGGGAGACACCGGAAACGATGTTAGCAATCAACGGTGCGAGGAAAAGTGTAGAAAGACGAACCCATCCTATAAAATCAATGCATTAGCGCTGAGCCTTGAGGGGGTAGATTTTATAGGAGAATCTAGGCATTTTGTCGATAATTCCTGGATAAAATGGGGATATTACGGTAGGTATCACCAATTGAATGCGTTGCTTCGGCTCAGCCTCCACCCTCGTCAAACTGTGCTTTTTAGGCACAGCAAAGGGGCTTGCCAAGTATAAGTCGGGCTTCGACCCATCGAGGAACCCAGGAAGAACATTTCAACGCTTCAATGCTGAAAAAGCTATTGCGCAAACTTGTGTACGGCTGCCTGCATTGCAATCGACAGGGCGAGTTCGGCGCCGTTCAACTAGAAGTCCCCGCGAAATAGGCAACGATAAATGGCTATTACACCAACTATAGAATCCAGGTTATATATGCCAATACGTCCAGAATATTGGCAACACTACTGAAATAGGGCAATACGGCTTTAGCATTGAAAGCGTCCAGTGATCTTGGGTGAGTTTCTACGACCGTTCTGACTCGGCTTGAAGTCCCGAGCTGACTCACAGACATACGGTTCCCTGCTGACCTGACCAAAGGGGCTTCGGAGGCTTGCGATCGTTATCGTTCTTCCTACCAGTGTCATTCCAGGCTTGCCCACGGTTTTGGGCTCGGTACCAATACAGTGATGGCAAGCAACCCCAAGACGAGGTTATAAAATCCCTCAGGATATCGAAAGACATTACCTCATGGGTTCGCAATTTCCAGGATACAACAAGATCCTCTCAGACCTGCCCCGTTTCAGGATCTTTTTTACCAAGCGATTAAGGATATGAAGAACTCACATTTTTGTCTTGGAGAAATGGCCATGGCGTGTTCCCACACAGCAAACCACCATAACTCTTTCCGACAAATAATATACTCAGCTACGGTATATGACCACACAGCCACAGCTGCTTTCTGCGGTACTCCATTTATAGAACGAGATTCAGCAGACACAGCTAGGCTGCCAGCTCGCTCAAAGTTGCCATCAGGACACTCACCTCACTCGCTCGTTTGGGCGACTCCGACACCGTGTCGGAAGGCATCACCGCTACCAAGTCGATGGATCCGAAATTATGCAGATAAAATTACGGTGAGAAGTGTTTGTAAATTGCGGCAGTCCATGAAACTTAAAAAATTGTACATCATCCGATTCACCTACTACGGAATGATGCAGCACTACTTGTATCACACTGCCTAAAAATTCGTGGCTCATATGTATTACAATTGTGATAGGACGTAATGAAATCCGTACCATGATCCTAACGTGGCCTTATATTGGCCATTGCAATGACTCTATTGTTGGTCGAAGTGCGATTGGGTGAGCATTGCTACTTCGCAAAGTTCTCGGATATCACGTTCTACCTTAAAAGGACTATAATACGCGCTAAACAACATAACTCGAAGCTATCACACCCGGCGAATGAACAGTACCGGCTTGTGGGCGAAAATATGGCATCAGAAGAATGGTCAAGCGCTAGGAGCGTAGGAAGGAGGAAGAGAAAGCTCCCAGATTCGAAGCCATTCTTTTCCATACCCTTATTCAATTGGAGAGTTCCAAGCTGTTCAATATTAAACATAAGATTGAAATATAGCACATAAATTCATTATTCATTTATGTCCAAGGAGAGCAAAGTTTCTTTCCATTCATGTACCATCCCTTGCTACCTAACAACCAGATATCGATTCAATTCGCAAGGAGAGTTGATAATACCCCCTACTCCTTCCCAGCCCCAATCGTCACACCCGTCCCTCCCCCTCCCATCTACCAAGCAATATCATCCGGCGTAATAATCCTCGTGCTCCAATTCTTCTTTCCCAAATCGACATACGCACAACTCATCCTGGGCGCATCCTCCTTCTTCGAAAAGAAGACTTTGAGCTGACCCGAGCTGCGCTGCACATTGGCGGTAATGCAGCTTCCGTCGGCGACCGTATTGGCGGTTTGGTTGCTGGCGGAGCCGAGAGTGCCCCGGTACCAGTCTTGCCCGTTGGTGCGGCAGATTTCTTCGAGAACTTTGCGCTTATTGACGTAGTAGAGGCGGATCTGGGGAGGGTTAGTGGGGGGGGAGATGGAAGGAATGGAGCGAGGTTGTGGGAAGAGGATGCGGTGCCTTTGCAGCGGATTTTCGGAGAAGTAATTATAGGAAAGACGAACAAGGAATGACAACAGAAACAGAACAGTCAGAGTGTTTTACACATTCAATTAAACAAACAGTACAAAACATCAAAGCAGAAAAGCAGAAGAAACCTGCCTGTCGATCCCCATTATTATCCTCGTAAGCCACCGCAGCCATGATCTGAAAATTGTCGTGTGTGGCTATGAACTTGTCATCAATCTTGACGAAGATGGCGCCATAATTCGCGCCGTCGCCCTGGACTTCAGCGCCAGAATCGGGACCGCGGAGAACGGAAATGAGACCGTCTTTGTCGATGTAGAAAACGAAGCTTCGGCCGCCGGATTCTACGGCTACGCAATCGCTGGGGGCCTGTATAGTGAGGACGTGTTAGGAAGCGCTTTGTGGGAGGGAGGGCAGTAGAGGGTTGATGGTGTGGAAGGATTTACCTTGGACATGATGTCGGCGAGTGAATGTGTGTAGGATAGATCTGATTGCGAGACTGTGAGAGATGGGATCCTTGCACTCGAAGAGCTGTGAAGTGGCGAGAAGATTGAGGGACATTCAATCGGCTTCTTATACTTTTCAGTATCCTACCTTCGGGGACTTTCACTACCACTAACTAGACGTTGGAGCTTAGTTGATTGGGCTGAAGCTTAACGCATTTACCACTATCCAGCAACTGAAGGAATCACGTCTGTGATCATAACAAGTGCCTTGCAGAGGATGAGGGGCATCGTATCTGGGCCTAGGGCTTGGATCTGGTTGGTGGTTTCTGGCCAGACCTGATTCTTTGCTGAATGAAGATTGATAAGACCACGGCGAGGGATGGGGCATGCTCTACCATGGTACTATGTCGTTTCAGCTAAGCTGAGTCCCGACGTTATGGCCCAGTAGTATAATGCAATGTCGAGCACAGTGAGATTCTGTCCACGTTGTTGAGCCTTCCTGACACATGGGAATAGAAAGCTCGACTCGTGGCATGTGATAGGTCTCGAACCCGCAGCGGCTACTTTGAGTGAGAAACGCGCTGCAGCGTAGTGATCCTGTGTACTGTCCTTTCACCCTGAGGCATACCAAAAATATTGGAATGCTGCTGTTCAAGTTCATTCCGCAGGGATATTCTGGACAATGGGCCAGCAAATTAAAAGGCTGGATGAAAGTTACAACCCGCTGCAGTAGATTTGGCATCGGGATGGCCGCCTTGTGGGCTGAGGGGGTGTGATGGCTGAAGTCCAGGCGTCTCACTGCTCTCCGGTGCACCTATGGCAACAAATTGCAGGGCGCGGAGGGCTTGATCAAAGAGGCTTTTCAGCTGCGGAGAAGATGAGTCTGCAAAGAGGCTTGCAGTTAGTGTGAAGATAGAGGAAACAATGCTCATCGACGACGTCTAGGGGAGTGCGGGGAAATGCGCTAGGAACCGTTCAGTTCCCGATGGCCGTGGTTTGGCAGGCACGAATGTCCAGAGACGATGTCGGAGCAGAACTCCGCACACATCCGCTGGTCGAATGGTAGCTTTTAGTGTCTGTATACATATTCACGGGCTACTTGGGCTGAAGAAGCGTTTGGGGTTCGAGGTCGTTCCATCCATGGATATCGTAGTCCGTCTCGGGAAGCATAGCCTAACGCTAAAGGGCTAGCGTGACTCGTGCTTATCAATCTCGCCTCTCACTCTCTAAACATCACCACAACACACTGAACCACACTCAACATGCCACACTTCCCGCCAGGAACGCCCATGGAACTAGCCTTCCGCCCCCTGAACTCTTCCCCGCAACCCACCACCGCCGCCGTCTCCACCAGCACATCCTCCCACGAAAAGTCCCTCGCGCTCATCCTCGCCTCGCCTTCATCCCAACCCTCGGGAGCCCCGGACACCCCAGACCCCTTCGAAACCCGTCGCCCGCCCGTCGATCTCGCCGCCAAAAACCGGCGCAAGCGCTACCTAGAAGTGAACCCTGAATACTTTGACGACCCCGATCTCGAACTCGCGAACCCGCTCCTCTACGACCAACTGATCCGCCGCTTCCAGACGGCCGCCGAGCGCGAGGAGTTAGGACGTGCAAAGAAGGGGGCTTATTATGTGAACTTTTTGCGGCGCCAGGCCAAGGAAGAGGCCATTCAGAACCCAGATCCGCACGCCATGTTTGCGTACCACATGGAGAGCGAAGAGGATAGGGCTGAGCTGGATCAGATGGGGAAAGAGGAGGCGAGGAAGTGGTGGGTGGACGAGATGACGCAGAGATTCTTGATGGGGAGGGCGAAGGAGTTTGACTATGTGCAAGTGGATGGGAACGACAAGTACAATGATCCAGAGGAGGAGAGAGATCGGTTAGAGAGGTGGTTCGATGAGGGCGACGAGGACGACGACGAGGGGGGAGAGAGGGTGTTGACCATGGAGACTGGCATACAGGATTACTAAGCCAGTACTGCAACGACAAGTTTGCACTTTGACAGATATGCCTGCCTAGGATATCCTTGGACGGAAAGCCTTCTTTGCACACCTGGAGTTTACTGCAACATCGCATTTCAACAACACCCCAGGATATTCTTAGACGGAAAGACTTCTTCGCACACATCTAGAGTCTACTGCAACATCGTGTTTTCAACAGCACCCTACCATTCAGGGGAGGTATGTATTACACTTTATTCCTATTTGCACCGAATCATTCTCAATCTCTTCAGACCCGTCGAGCACGCTCAGAGGAAGTATCTGAACGTCAGCGCTCGATCACCAAGAGCACTCATCTCCGCTGGCGTATACCCATTGTGTGCGCCTTCGGCCATCTGCCTCTCTCTCTTGGCGTTGATCCGACGGTAGTTGAACACTAATATCAAGAGCGCAACAATACCAGCAACAATGAAGCCAAGTTCGAGCGCATGTCCAAGAACGTAGTGCGGAGCGTCTTTCGAGCGGTAGAAATTGGATGCCATTGCTTGATTGTAATTAGTAAAATTCCATGAACTCGGACACCGTCACTATTATACATACCTCCAGCAAGATTACCCATGGCGATCTGAATAGCTTGGCCCGTAGCTCGCTTGGTACTCCCAGCCAAATCTACGCGGTGTTAGTAGATCGTAGCTCTGAACCGCCTGCCAAATTACCGCTTGTGGACTTACTATTACTCAACCATGTGATATTTCCTGGGAATGCAGGATACAACGCGCACGCCGCGATGAATACACCAGCGTAGATAACTCCCGGCGTCGACGTAGAGATGCACATGATGAACCCGATAGCCATGATACACAAGCAAACCAGGATGAACGGGTACCGTTTCCCGAATCGATCACTAATCCACGCAACAGCGACAGCCAGGATGGAAGCCGTAATGTATATCGGAACAGTCAGGAGTTGGGCCGTTGAGCTCGTATATCCCAGACCCCTTATGATCGTGGGCAGAAATAGCGAGATGCCGTACAGAGGAGCAACAATACCTATTTCCACACATCAGCTCTATAGGATGGGTCGAATAGGAGAGGAGATACTTACCCCAATACACCCAAATATTCATCCAAATCTGCCAGTCCATAAAAGCAGCCTTGACATACTTCCACTGAAAAGTATCATCCTGCGCCAACATCTCCTCACCCTCCTCCCTTATAACGTCCACAATCCTGCCTTCTTTATCCCTCTTAATACTCGCCTGGAACTTCAACCTCCACACAACAAACGCGCGCTCTTCCTCAGTCAGGAAACTCGCCGTCTCTGGGAAATCAAAGAGCGTGAAGAAGGCGATGATGGCAACGAGTACGGTGAGGATGCCTTCGAGAATGAAAATCCACCGCCAGCCTTCGAGACCACCTACACCATCCATTTTGGCGATGCCGAAGGCGAGGAGTCCACTAAACGCGCCAGCGATGGATGCCGCGCTGAAGAAGAGGGCTTGTCGGAACTGCGCTTCGTGGCGACAGTACCACATGGTTATGTAGTAGGCAGCCCCTGGGAACAATCTGGGAGTTATATCAGCACAAAAGACGTCCAAAAAACCACGACCAACACTAATACCACCATGCACCGACCCCTACTCATTAAAAATCACAAAAAGACTCACCCTGCCTCTGTAACCCCTAAAAAGATGCGTGCAATCAACAGCCCATGGTAATTCTGCACTATCCCCATCAACGTCATCACAATCCCCCACGCCACCATGATACTCGGCAACCAGATACTCGGCCGCAGCCTCTTCAGCAACAGGTTACTCGGCACCTCAAACGCCGCATACGTGAAGAAGAAGACCGTTAGACACCAATTGTACTGCGGGCCCGTCATACCGAGGTCGTCGACTAAGCCTTCGATACGCGCGTTGCCAATGTTGCCCCGGTCAAGGAACGAGAGGAGATAGAGGAGCGCGAGCATGGGGATTAGACGGAGGTCCATTTTGCGTAGGATGGCTTTTTCGTCGAGGTGTGAGAAGGAGGAGGCGGTTATGCCGGGGTCGAGGGCGAGGCGGTCGATTCGGGCTTTTTCGTCGTCGAAAGTAGAATTCTTTCTGTGAGGGGGGAAGGTGGCATGGTCGGCGGAGGGGGAGGTGCTTCGGGGGGAGTCTTCGGAGTTGAAGATTTCGGGTTTCTCCATTGTGAGTGGGGATTGGAGGGGTGTTGTGAGGAGAGACGAGAAACGGAGGGCGGAGTGATGTCGAGATGGGAAGTTGTGTTGAAGACGTTTTGGTCCAGGGTGGGTGGATGACGGGGTATCAAGTATCTGTCTTGCAGCCTGTGGATCACAGATATACCTGTTTCAAAACAAAGTCCAACGTCCTGGTTATCGAACCCTTTAAATTGAATTACCGGTCGATCTCCCTTCCCAACAACCATCCGATCCCCACCCTCATACATATATCGCCTACCACAGTGCCCAGCGTGCCAGCGTACCAACCACATACCGGTACTCAGGTCCTCCCTCCGCTCGTCCCAGTCTCCACCCACGTAACCCTCCTCCCCTCCGGATCCGACAAACCACAATGAAAGAAAACACCTCGGTCCAAACAGCCGCTCTATTCGTCCCACCCCGCGCCTCCGACGTAGCGCCAAGTCGATCGGCCGTTTTGATGCATGCCACGCCTCGCCACAACGTGCGCCTTTTCCGCACATACTAATATCCGCCAATACCTTAGCGAGGATGTGGGCTCCACTTTTCTTGTCTATGCTTATACGAGACCTACGCATGGTGGCATGGCTTGTGGTGACATCGTTTGGTGGTGTTTATGTGGGGTTGAAAATGTCGGAGTGTGGGGTAAGAATATGGGGTCAGGTCAGCTACCAACCCTTGGTTGTGCGGCTCGGCTTTTGATCCGGGAGGATGGCGGGGATATGATTGGCGCAGGGGAAAAGCTGACATGGTGGACGAATGGCGAAAGCGCATGTAACTGCTTGTTAGGGACATACACTGAGGACAAAATGCTTGTGTGTTATTAGATGGGTTGGGGGTTCAAGATGGCAAGCGGAGTGCTGGAGTTGCCAAGGCTGCGTTGGAAATAGGCGAGTGGACGGTTTCTGCTACTACTACATAGGTCTGTTATTAGGAGATAAAAGCTGGGAGAATAAGAAAGCTAATGATATGGTAAGAATGCACAATAGTAGGGATAAGGTTTGATATATTTATATATAACGTTGAAGTAAACAAAAAGACCAAACAAGACATAAACTCCAGACTCCCGCGCTGTCCATAATTCATAACGTGGGTATCGAGGGTATCGCAAGGGGATAATGGGGAAGTCTAAAGGCAAGAACAGATACTAAGCAAAGGTAGATCAAGTACAAAGGGAAGAAGAAAAGACACAGAGGAGAAAGAGATGTGTGGTGGAGGTCCGGATCGTGACAATAGGAAAGAAGAACTTGATAGGTAGCGAACAAAAGCTGAATAGGAAAATTCGATGAAACAGGGAGACAAACAGAAAGGAAGAGTTGAAGGGTAACAGGAAAGAAGAGAGAAAGCAGAAAAGGAAAAGGAAAAGGAAAAGGAAAGAAAGGAAAGACAAGAGAGCAGAACAAAGCGGTCCCGGAACCACCCGTGACTTGCCAAAAGAGTCAAGCAACGGGCAATCAAACCATTGCCATCAACAAACATTCAGACGAGCCATCCCCTTGACATCAACTCTCTGTGGTATAACACAGCAACATTCTCGATCAACTAGACCGCGGAGCACCGCAGACCGGACAAAAGTCCGGGGTCAAATCCGAGTTAGCCCCACCACATTCGGTACAGAGCCATGCATCGGAACAAGTGCGAATTGGATACGATGTTGGGACCTGGGAATACTCGGAGCTGCTGCAGGAAGGTACCGTGGATGGAAAACTGCCAACTGATCTTGTGAAACAAGCCGACCCCATGAATGACATTGGCATGCTGAACTTGGAGCCGATGTTATCGAATGAGCCGTCGAATGAGTCCTGTGCCGAGTGATATGATGATGCATAAGAAGATGTACCTGGTGCAGCGGTTGTCGGAGTGTTGGAGCCCGAGGAATACGTGGTCTGAGATTGGTACGGTTCGTGATAGATTTCCTGGATTACGGGCCACGGGTCCCCTGCCTTGGCGCAACAAGAGCCCCTCTTGTGTGTACAGGGGCAGTGCTCGGGCCAGTACTCAATAGCGTTCCCAGTGCCACACACATCACAGGCCCAGTAGCCATGAGGAACGGTTTCACTGTTCATGGTAGATGTAGTGGCGGGAATAGAAATTGATGTTGGAGAGAAAAGACTTGTGTTGTCTGAGGTAGTGATCGATACAACCACTGAAGTTGCCGATATCTTCTCGAGTACTTGTTGTACCAGCAAGGGAAGGGCCCGCGTGAGTGAGGAGTTGATGTTCAGATGGAGGATAGGAAGGTGTAGAAGGGCAGTACTCGAAGGTTTCCTCAACACGCGGAGAAGGGGTGTACGAAGGAGGTGTGCTCTGACACTCCTCTGTGGCCGGTAAGATGAAGCACTGAACTGAAAGCCTCAACAATGTCGAAAGTGCGGGGTGGGGGATGTGGGTTAGAGAAGCAATGTTGGCGGTTGAAGAAGGTACAATTGAATAGATGAGGTGACGATGGAGATGATATATGAATGTGAAGGCTGGAGAGCTGGTTGAGTCTGGCTTCATGAAAATGAAAGAGATGTGTGGATTTATACTTATGATTCTGAGCATACTCGTCCTCCATCAGCGCACGCAAAGCCCTGGTTTGCCCTTCTGTCATGAAGTCGAGGCCGAACACGGCGAGCGTCACTGTGCCCTAGGGGCAACAAGTTCCGAGTACATGTTGAGTCAAAGAAACTTATGCCGGCGTCCCTGCCGGATATCCAAGGAGCGAGATTCGCTGCCTCATGTTGGTAGCGAGAAATGGTTTGTGGCGGAGGAGCAAAGGACTCTACAGCAAACTAGAAGTCCAGCGGAGAAATATGGCTGGATGATGTATCTAAAAAGGCGAATAGCGCCAGACGAGTGTTGTCGCGTAACATGAAATGGTAAGGCTTGGCGCACGCTTCACTCCACATTGGCCAGTTTGCCCGCCACCATATTGCCTTTACGGTGCACAAGGCGCGCGGAAGTCGCTTCGAAGCTTCTATTGAGATTCTATTGCGATTCGCGAATGCGTGAAACGGATGCCTTTCAGAAGCAAAGGCCAAAACTTTCCCACCGTATGGCAAAAGTACGCTCTCCGAGTGACAATCCTCCGAAGGCCCTGTCTCTCGTCAGCACAGCGCTTTCCAAGGCTTCATCACATGTTGCTCGGGAAGCCTGTACAGGGCCCACAAAAGGACACACTGCTGCGGCTCCTGAAGCTGCTACATCCAACGCTGTGTGGTGTGGCTGAAGCAAGCGCCTGGCGCTGGCGCTCGTCAACACGTTGCCTGACGGAGGAGGGCGCGGCACAAGGCTCGTAGACGAGCTGAAGTCCACCGCCGGGCAATGGAATGAGGTTGGCTAAAAGGGCTGCCTTTCATCTGATTCCGACTTCGCAATCCCTGTTCGTTCGCTCACAGCAGGAGTCCAACAATAGGGACGTGGGACTTGTGACCTGGGAGGGACCTTCTGTGATATCCGACATCGGATTTCGTCACAACAACAACGATGCTATCCGCAGAGTTTACGGCTGTGCTCGGATGATGGACGGTGGTGACATTGCGGGATAGTGATGCAAACAGGACACGCGGTGAGAAGGAGAGGTTCTCGTGAAGTTGCCTGATCCGTGGTACATATGCCCGCCTTTCCCAATATGGCCTAGTGCGGCACGTAGCTCACGTGTAGTATCATTCACTCCAGCCTTCGGCATCATCCGACACATGGCACGGTGCTGCAATATGGCGGGGTACGTATGCGTGCCAAAGGGTACAAGGTTGTGGGCTCAGGCAGGCTCACGGTGAGCCAAAGCAACATTTGCCTTATGCCGGAATGCTAGTCTTGAAAAGGGTAGTAGCTTATGGACAGCAAGTGATCACGCGGACGACCATTCACTCGCAACGTCATGTTTCGGCTCTTGGGCAGCAATTGGGACTTTTGTGCTCTGGAATGAGAAGAGGGAGGGATCTATGAAGGAAGAACTAGTTTGATCTAACATCAGATCAGTGAAGAACCAATTCGATCTGAGCTCACCCACACGTGCCCCAAATCTAGTATATCACACGTGCACAAAATAGTCTCGCATTGATGTGTAGCAAACATTATATTCGCCTCTTCAAATAGCTATCAACAATATGCCTATGGGTATGCAAGCCTCCTCTTCCCCAAATTTGGTCATTCATACACCCTCTCTATCATCCTCTGTATCTATAAACGACAGACAAGAGCGCAAAAACAGAAAGCAAAACGGTAAAGACTCGGCCGACCTTAGAACAACCAAGCAATGAAATGCCTGTAGAACCACCCACCGGGCTGGTCCTTCTTGTTCGCAGCCTTGAACGCCAAGAAGGCTTCCTCTTCACGATCAATCTCATCTTTGCCCGTGTAGAAGTCTGCTTCTGTGGGCTTGATGCCCTTGGTCTTGTGCCAGAACTTGTAACCGAAAATCATGCTGTAGTGGGTCAGTTTCGTTCACCGTACGATGGATACCAGGCGGGTAGTGCTTACATGATGTATAGAGGGATACCCAAGTAACCGGTAATGAAGTTCTTGTAATCGAATCTGGCATACATGTTAGTGTCCCGAGTTGCGGACGTGAAATGATGATACTTACTTTCCGTATTCCTTGCCGTAAGTGAAAACGGGAAAATTCTTCGTCAATGCAATCAAGATGCAGAAGAACAGGCCAATATAAGACCCGATCAGACCGAAGGGAGCTACGTAAGGCATCTGATCATTTGTAATGCCCTGGGCCCTCCTGGCCTTTACAAAGTAGACATGTGTGACAAGAATGGAAATCCAAGTCAATAGCCCAAAGATGGTGACGAGGTTGACGAAGTATCCGAAAACCACCTTGGAGTCATCGGATACGTTCATGTAGGCAAGCAGACAGAAGAGCGAGGACACGCCGAGGGCGGTGACAGGGACACCGCGCTTGTCCGTGTATTTCAGGAAGCGAGGAGCATGTCCTTGCTCAGCCAAACCGTAGATTGTACGGGAGGCGATGTACAGATCAGAATTGGACGCGCTAAAAGTGAAGACCAGGATACACGCATTCAATATGCCTGGGAGGTGCTTGATACCAGCGAGCCTGATGGCCACGACAAAGGGCGAGGCAGAGGCACGGGTTCCCGCCTTTTTGCTGGTAGCAAAAGCAAGCTGTGTAGAATTATACGGCACGAGCATTCCAAGGAAGAGAATGCTCAGGACGTAGAAAAAGAGGATCCGGTAGAATGTGAGCTTGATGGCACGTGGAATGGTCTTGCGAGGGTTCTGTGCCTCTCCAACAGTAACACCGACAAGTTCGGTTCCTGGTGGTTCGATGTTAGCATAGTCCGAGCTTGTGTTGAAACCATGTGTGTCGTGTTTCAGAGCGCCTGGAAACAGTCCGAAGACTAGGCTCGAAGTCCGACGGGAGGAGCCGCAACGGAAATTGAGACTTACCGAGGTATGCAAAGACAGCATTGATCAAAGAGCTCCAGAAACCAAGGAATTTGCCCTTATCTCCCTGTGCAATGTAGGGTTTGAAAGCGCCTGGGTTGTGGTAGTAACGGAAGCCGGTCCTGTCGTGAGTCGGGCCGCCTCCAAGGACGAGAATGAAGGACAGAAGAATCAGACCAACCTATAATATAAGATTAGCGTGCAATTGCGCTGATATAGGCAGAATTCTTACAATAATAATGACTTTCAGACTGCTAAGCCAGAACTCGAATTCGCCAAAGAAGCGCACACCAAAGTAGTTGATCGCAATAATGGTGACAAGCACGACGGTGATCCACACTCCGGGATTGACTTGTTTCGGTGTCTTCCACTCCTGGATGACGAGAGCGAATGCAGTGAGCTGATTAGGAGTCGTGATGATGTATTTGAACCAATATGTCCAGCCAAGGGCGAATCCGAAGGCGGGGTCAACGAAGCGCGTAGCATAACCAGCGAAACCAGAAGCGTGAGGAAGCCACGCTGCCATCTCGCCGAGGCCCATCATAACAACATAGACCAGAAGACCGACCAGAGTGTAGGAGATCAAAATTGAGCCAGGACTGCAGAGGTCAGCGCGTGGTCGAGACTGGAATACACGAAACATACCCAGAAGTAGCCAAAGCTTTTCCAGAGCCGATAATGAGACCGGTACCGATGGCACCGCCGATGGCAATCATAGTAATGTGACGAGATTTCAGCCCACGGTGGAGATGCTGGTGGTCTGCGTAGACGACTGCTCCATCGCTGCTAAGAACGGGCGCCTCGCCGGCCTGGTACTCGGCCTTGCTGATATCTGCATGAGGACTGGTGCCGTCGGAGGAACCAGAGTTCCGCTTGAAGATGGCCATATTTGGCGGGACTGCTGTCGAGAGCGGTCCTCGGGCGTGGTGTTGTGTTTATGTGCTGGGTAAACTGTGGCTGCTTGGCGAGAAGCCCACGACGTATGCGGCGGCGGGAGCGGCGCTGCACGGTGGAGGTGAAGCAAACACCAAGAAGGCTGACGATCAAGTGGCGGGCTTGTATTCAGGTTAAGTAGTCGCGGCAGATGCAGGCTGTCCGCCTCTGCTCGTATTCGCTGACCGGTGGGTGGGTGGTGGTGGTGTTGATATACCAGACAATATGGGCAATCGGGCAAGGCTTACTCCGGCGCCACAGAAGGGAAGCGCAGCACAAAAGGTCAAGGTTCAAGGTAACCCAAGACGGGAGTGGGGAAAGCAGAGGACTTGGTCCTGCTGAGTTTGGCTCTTCCAATGCGGCGGTGGGTCTGGACGCTCTTATGTACAGCTCCAATCGCCAGGTTCCGTGCAATCCTCTGCGTGTGTTCTCCGCACGGGATGCTGGCAGGGGAATATCAGCTTCCTTTCCCGGCACAGTCGAATCAGCGGGTGGCCGTCTGTACGCCCTTGGCCAACGTTTGCCAAGGGCTCTTAGCGGAGAGCCCTTGCTGCTCCAGCATGCCGGCTGATAAGACACAGAGAGTGAAGGTCGAGAAACCGACGAGAAGCGCCGCCTACGCAGGGTGATCGGCTTGGCATGGATAACGCACGCTTGGCCCCACTGAGATGGGACGGCGGGCAAGCGATGCGCTGCACGGGCTTGCATGCTGCGATATACCTGTAAATTTGCTAGCGGGCGCTGGTGTGGTGAAGATTCTGCTGGATGCGGTTTGAGATGGCGGTGATGGCTGTGATGGCACGAGTTGGCGGCGGCGGCACGGCTACCCCACCACGCACACGACCGCAAGCCCCAAACGGCGTGGATGCAGCGAATGCAGGCGCCCAGGTCGCCGCGCCATGTTGGCGTCATCGGCCCGGCGCGCGCACCTCATCGCCTGGCGACCGCCCGTCGAAACACCAGACAGAAACAACAAGAGCATTGTGAATTCGTTCTGTCGAGTGTCGCGTGTGGCGTGTTTCTGTGCCGCGGGGAGCTGTGAAACACAGGCTGTGGCAGCGCCGGCCACACTCGTCGGACATTACGAGGAGCTGCATGCGGCTTCCGGTCGGTTGGTGGCTGGTGCAAGGCTCCATCTTGGCCACGGCCTGCACAGCTCGGCGGGAGGCGTGAGGCTGGACGAATGCCTATTATATAGCGAGCCCGATGACCTCCACCGAGGCGGACTTCTTGCACCCTAGCCTCGTCCATCCTGCATCGTTCACTGCTAGGCTATGCGTGGGCGGGGATACTCGCTCTAGGCATTCGCCTAAGGTGTTGCTCTGCGTACTTTTCACCTTCTCTGGCTGCGTTTGTCGTATGTTCCTTTCTTAGGGTGCTCGTGTGGTGGATTGGTGGAGTGGAACGACAGTGGAAAGACCAACATGGCGTATCGCTGGCATTTCTCCTGCTATCCCTTTATGGCAGGCGTTACATCGCTCTTCACATCCCAAGATCTTTCCGCTCTCGTTGTCCATGGCAAAGGATGCAGAGACCGACTGTTCTCCAAGCCCCTCCTCGATATCACGGGCAAGAATTTCCGATAGCAGGATTGGATCTGGGCGTTTATATGGTAAGATTCCCGTGAACCGTTGTATTCCGGAATCCCTACATGGACCATTGCGGATACACCTCACGGCTCTGGATATGGTCACGGCCTTGGCTCCTCTCTCAAGTTTAGTGGACGTGCACGTGCACGTGCACGTGATCCGGGGCCGTGAGGTGGAGCGCAACCTTGTAACAGTGAAGTGTCGGCATCCCGGGGCGGCCGGAGGATCGTCGGTTGCTTTGGAGATTCGATTTCAAGGAGATTGTGCTAGTGACGTATGTGATGGGTGTGGTGTGTGAAGACCGCTGCGTGGGGGTTGCCTTGGTGTGCGTGCCCGGCGGTCATGGAGGAAGCAATGTGGACATGACAAGCTTTACAAGTTGAACTTTTCAGCTCCAGTTGACTGTACATGTCAAGGCCACCTCTCCCGTGCTTACCAGCTTTCATCGAGAAACTGAGGTGAACACCCGGCTCAAGGAAGACGCACATGCATTGAATTGTAGCATTTCTGCTGCACTCTTGACCCGGACGCCGGGCCTCTCTTTTGGACGGACCCATTTTCTTTGCCGTTGAAGGCGCAGAAAGGATTACTGCTTCCGCCCCCCATAGCACGACGGGAGAGCACCACCGGGACCGACCATATCCCGGGAGAGCTGAGGAATGGAATCTCACGAGAGCCCCTCTGTGTTCCTAGGGACATGTAGTCCAGACTCTGTCGTGCGTGCCCGCCACAGCACTGTCCATTGCAGGCAATGCGGGGTAAACGCCAGACATGGCATGTTGCTTTTCGTTTGAAGGATGCTGCTCCAGTTCGCAGCGTCTCGCAGGGGAATGCACGATGAAGCGCGCGGCAGGGGTCTCGGGGGGAGTGAACATCAACATATAGGGCTGAGAAAGCTGGTGGACTGAGGTGGCCGAGGAAGCTGAGGTCAACCGCCACCGTGAGGACCCACCTCCACCGACCCGTCCCCCAGGCATTTGTGAGAGCAGATGTCGTCAGGCCCGCACTGCGCTTTTGAACGACATCCATTCACGGCTGCCAGGTACTGATGGGCGAGCGGCGCTCTATTCATTGCTTGTTCCCGGGCGTGTTCTGAGAGAGTCCTCGTTCCAGGTCCGCCCGAGCACGAGAGTCTGCAACCCTTCCGGGAGAGCTGACTTGGCACCCAAGCGAGACAGCCGTCGAGCAATTCAACCCGCCCGCATTGCGCGTCGACAGCTCCACGACAACCCGCGATACCCACACCCGCCGCCCAAACCGCCGCACTCGTCGCGCCGCAGCCCTCTGCCCCTCTGCCCCTCTGCGACGCCCGCCCATCGCCCGCACTCGTCGCCCCCGCCGCCCTGACGAGCGCAGCCGACGGCAGAACGACAGCGCATGCAAAGCGCCGGGCCCTTCTGACAGCCGGGCCTCAGCAACAGCAGCGGCCGCATCACGACAGCGTGCGCGCCAAACCCGCCCACCCCGCGAGGCCCCGAGCGAGGCAGATGTGGATAGCAACCCGGGCTGGACTAGGTTTTGCGCTCCGCATGCTGCCCGCGCGAGTGCTCCACGCAGCCTCGTGAATGACGACTGCACACCTGCCATCCGCCCCCGACCACGCTGACTCGAGTGCCCACGCGCACGTCGCCAGCCAGCACCATGTCATACTACGGTAATGGCCAGAACTACTACAACCCCAGCATCCCCCACTCGAGCGGCGGCGCGCCGAACCAAGGGCAGAACCCGTACGACCAGCGGCAGCCCACGGCAGGGGAGCATGTCAACGGCGGCGCCGGCTATGGCTATCCCGGCCAGAGTCCCGTGGGACGGCGCAACAGCTTCGGCATGCGCCAGAACCCGAACCCGAACGACGAGCTGTTCATCGGCGACTCCAGCGCCGCCTCGATGAGCCCGCCCGCACCCATGTCCCCCGCCTATGGCAGCGGATACCCGCCATACCAGGCGCAGCCCCCACCACAGCAGCAGCAGCAGCAACAACAGCAGCAGCAGTACAACCCCCAGAACTACAGCTCGCCGGTCGCTCTGCCGAATCCCCAGCAGTATGGCGGCTTCAACAGGACCGCCCCCGCCCCCGTCGCGCACCAACCCTACAACCCGGCCCTGTATGCGGACAGCGGCTTGAACAGGAACAACACCGTCAGCGGGTATGGATACTCTCCGACATCGCCCACGACTGGCAGCTATGGGTCGCCGACGTTCCAGCAGCACTCGCAGTTTGGGCGCACCCAATCTGTCCAAGGGCCCCGCACCGCGTACACAACTCCTGCGCCGCCGCCCCTGCCTGTACCTCCAGGGAGCGCGAACTCTCCGGCCGAGGACTGGGGGAACTATCCTGCGCGACACACTTCTGTAGCGGCGTCGTATCACCGCACTTCCGACACATCGCATGCCCCGCTGCCGTCTCCTCCCTCGCACGACGGGGGCTACCACCCGCAGAACCACGTCGAGCGGTACCATTCAACATCAAGCCATCACTCGAACCCCCTTCCGCCCACCCCCGAGGTCCCGCCGCACCGAAGTGACACTATTGGACGGCGCCCGCTGCCTCCACCACCGCCGCCCAATGAGTCGGACAGCGACGACTACTTTACGCAACAGAACGGCGGCTACACGCAAGATGAGCTCTTCACCCAGGTAGAAAGCATGACAGCGGGTGCCAATCAGGGATATCAGCCCTCAATCCAGGTGCAGCAGCCCAACGGGGGGCAGTACTACACCCAACCCCAGCCTGCAGGAAATGGCGCCCCCGTGAATGGCGACCGTCTTGCGCCGTACCCCGCCCCGGAGAACTATCCCACGAGCGACGAGAGCGATGTGGAAGCGGCTGCTGGTTTGGCTGCTATGCGAATGGCGGAGGCGCAGGACCAAGCAGACGAGGCCCGCAGGCGCAGTGGCGGCGCAGGACTCTTCAGCACATATGCCTCGATGCCGTCCCCGCAGGCAGCACAGACCGCTAGCCCCCCTGTGCGGGAGGAGAGTGCCAGCGACAGCGACTATGTGCCGGTTGACGTTGGACTTTATGGCGGGAACTTCGACCCCCATTTCAACTATGGCGGCGCTCCTGACCAGCTTGCAATTGCCTCCAACACTCCCGATGCCGCTGTCCATCCCGTCTCCACGTCGGGCTCTCAGCGCCGCTCAGAAGCTGCAAGTGAAGACTATGATCCCATCCACCCATTCCCTGCATTCTCGACGAATGCTCGAGTTGATACATTTGGCACAGGCGGGCTAGAGGAGCCTAGCGCCCGGAGGCGTAGTTACGACGAGGGCGATGAGGTCACCCTCATGGACTATCCCACGCCTGCTGCCGGAGAACCCCCAGACATGTTCTATCACCCTGGAATGTCCAATCGCCCACTGCCACCGCCGCCTGCCTCTTCGGCGGGTAGCAGCCGCCGCGGATACAACCACGCAAGCACGAGCTCTACAGGATCTTACGAATATTGGCGCAACTCGCAGTCCACTGCCCGTGGATCGTACCCGGTGGACCCCAACTCCATGCAAATGGTGTCGCCCAATGGGACCTTGGTCCCACGCTCGACTTCCTTGCTCAACCACAGCAACACTCCTCAGGCAATTCCTCTGCCTCGATCCAAGACAGACGCTGAAACCAACCACAGAGCAAGGCAGGCGAACCGCAACACATACTATGGCGGAGCTGCAGATAGTGATGGCAACACGCTCACCCCCGTGAGCACCGATGCTGTTGCCATTGATCTTCCTACGCTCCCTGCTGGAAAGCGATTCAATCCCGCCAAGCTTTCAAGTAATGATTTTAGGAGATGCACCGAGCCCTGGGCATTGAGCGCCATCATCGCATGGCTCAAATTTATGACCGAGGGGGAGAATGATCTCAAGGAGGGCCCCATTACAGAGGCTCTAGTTGCGCTCTTCACTCACAAAGTACCAACCATGAACACTGCCGATGCCGAGACGATCAGCAGTCGTGTCGTCGCGGAGATGTACAAGGCAGGCACTTTGGTGCATGAAGAGGAGTGGCTGAAGTTCTCGTCAGAGACGATGACAGGAGTTATCTATCAATTGACGGGTGCAGGCTGCTATTCTCCCATGGTGCACAATTATGCCACACCAGGCCGTTGCTACGCACATCATTGTCAGAGAACTATCAAGAAAATCGATCTTACGCAAGCCGGCGCTCCACGATCGGATGATTGGGCCACATTTTACAAGCTCAAGAAGGAGGACATCGAGGGCGCGACTAAGAAAGAGATTGAGCGACAGAACATCTTGCACGAAATTGTGCAAGGTGAAGATCTTTACATGAGCCGAATAAACATTCTCCAGACGATATATCGAGACAAACTAGCAAATGCACAACCTCCAGTTGTTGGCCCTAAGAAGCTACCAAAATTCTTGAAGGAAGTCTTTGGTAAAATTGATGCGGTCAGGAAGGCAAACGAAGACCATCTCCTACCTCAGATGAAGTATAGACAGCAAGAGCAGGGCCCCTGGATTGTTGGTTTCAGCGACATTTTCCGCGAATGGATTAGGAAGGCTAAACTGGCGTACATCGAATATGCGGCATCCTTTCCCTACGCAACCTTCTTGGTTCGACAAGAAGCTGAGAAGAACATTCTGTTCCGATCGTTCCTAGAAGAGGCGCGGACAAACAAGCTAACAAACAAGCTCGGCTGGGATACGTACCTGAAGGGCCCCATCACCAGATTGCAGCATTACTCCCTCCTTCTGGGGACAGTACTGAAGAACTCCATCCAAGACACCGAAGAGAAGCGCAATCTTCAAATCGCTATGGAGGAGATCAAGGCTGTAACGTTAGAATGTGATAGTCGTGTGCATGAGATGACACGCAAGGTTGACTTGACTGACCTGGGTGCTAAGCTCATCCTCCGGCCCGGCATGCAGCGGGTGGAACTCAACTTGGATCACCTTGGACGGGAGCTCATCTTCAAAGGCGACCTGCAGCGGATGGGCGGTAACCGCTTTACTTGGCTCGAAACTCATGCCCTCCTCTTCGACCACTATCTCGTTTTGGCTAAGACGGTTACTTATCGAGAAGCGGACGGGGTTACCAAATCGGAAAAATACGATGTGTCCAGGCTTCCTATTCCCATGGATCTACTTGTCTTGGAGAGCGAAGACGATGATGCCGTGGTTCGATCAGCCGTCAAAGGTATTGCTGCAGTCAATGTCGTCGGAAAGAACGCAGGCGCAGATAACAGGTTGGGTCGAAGTCCTGTACCAGGCGCGCTACAACACACCAATACATCGAATTCTCTGTCCTCAACAAATACTAGCTCCACAGGAAAGACCATGGTCAATACACCAACCATCGACGCAGGGAACCAGGAAAAGATTTTGTATCCCTTCCGGATAAAGCACTTGGGCAAGGAAACGTATACTCTGTATGCACCAAGCGCCCAAAACAGAGCGGAGTGGTGCGACAAACTCATCATCGCCAAAACGAAACACGCATCCGCCCTCTTTTCCCAGAACGCAGAGCCATTCCGATTGCGTGTCATGGCAGACGCGGCCTTTGCTTACGAAAGTGCGATGCCGTCGCAGCGAACCATCACCATTAAGGGCACACCTCTTGATCGGTCGATAGAAGAGGTGGAGAAGTTGTTCTCAAATCAAGGTCGGCCTTCGCCAATTTGCCGAGCTCGAGTGAATTGTGCAACTGCTTTCCATCAACCTTTTGGCAAGCCTATGGTTGCTGTAGGCACAGACATTGGCGTGTACATCTCAGAATATGACAATCCGCGTGGCTGGTCAAAGGTAGGAATTCATGGCAGTCTTCAAGCTTTGGAGCTTGCTAACAATCCACAGGCCATTCCTATAACGAAGGTGACGCAAGTTGCTGTGCTCGAACAGTTTAGCTTGATGCTGCTCATTTCTGACAAGTCACTGATTGCATACCACCTCGACGCTGTCTGTCCAGTGAGCGGTTCAGTCCCATCAAACGACTCCACCCGACGAGCGCCACAGAAGCTCTCTGGCGCACGAGACATCGGATTCTTCTCGACCGGCGTAATGAAAGACCGAACCCTCGTCTTCTACAAGAAGCGCGAAGGCCTGTCCTCCACATTCAAAGTCCTTGAACCGGTCTATCAAAAATCGACCGAGAAGAAATCCCGCTTCTTCAAGACTGGCAGAACAGAGTTCTTCCGCGAATACGACGAATTCTATATCCCGGCTGATTGCTTCGGTATCAACCTCTTCCACTCTTCCCTGGCTATCAGCACAGCGAAGGGCTTCGAGGTTATGACACTGGATAAGAAACAGCCCTGGTCTGTTCCCGACCTCAAGCAATCCCACGTCGCAACTATCGCTTCGCGTCTCGCAGACCTCCGGCCGCTGGGTATGTTCCGTCTCTCCGACCAAGAGTTCCTGCTCGTTTACGAGGAGTGCGCCGTCTACGTGAACAAGCACGGCGACATTTCGCGATCGGTCATCATGGAGTTTGTGGGCAAGGCGAAGAGCGCAGCTATGTACGGACCGTATGTTCTGCTGTTCGATCAGGATTTCGTGGAGATTCGGAATGCGCAGAATGGGAGGTTGAGACAGGTTATTAGCGGGAGGGATGTCAAGTGTTTGGATGATGGGATGGGTTTGGGTGGGGGAGAGGGGAAGAGGACGGTTAAGGTGGGTATGCAGAACCCCGCGGTTGAGAGGTGTCAGATTGTGGTGGAGTTGCTGCTTAATGATGGCCAGAAAGAGTAGAGCTGAGCAGATTAGGGTAGAGTGGAGGTAGCGGTCAGTGGTGGTGAGTCTGTCAGTATCATGAGATATGACCTGGGAGGTAATGCAGTGCATCTATGCCACGGTATTCGATGTTGGATCTGGGCGGTTGGACGGTTGGACCGGACGGTTGGATTTGGGGTGAGGAACATGCATTCTTGGGGCAAATGATCGATCTAGTGATGAATGTTGGCGGCATTTTGGGGGGTTCTTTCTTTCCGTCATGTGTTTAGGATACCTAGTGTTTTTTTGGCGGGCTAGCAGGATTGTGAATAGCTACTCCTGGCTGGAATGGTGTTTGTGGTGTAGGCGAGTGTGCTTGTTGCATTCATGGCGTGTGGTAGCTTACTTACAGCTATCTATTGCTGATATGAGCTTGTTCTGTGTTGTTTTGTGTGTGATGTGGTGCTTGTCGATGGACGTGCTGTTTGCAGGTCGAAGAACAACGGTGAGTAGAGTACTCATCCCCTCCACCTCTCACCCATCAATCAATCCCTCAACCATCACCACACACCCTTCTCCGCCCCTATCAACCACTGCTTCACACGCCATTAGGTACCCCCCTGCCCACCCCCGGCTCAACCTTCCCTGCCCTTCACATATCCTGCACATCAGACCCTCCGACAAACCCTCCGCGTCTCAGCCCGGGCCTTCTCCGGCTTCCACACCCACACCCCGGACTCGGCGCCGACACGTCATATCCACTTCGCCGAGCCCGCGCGGTCAAATGCCGGCGTGGTGCCGGCGTGAAAGAATTGGAGTGGGTGAAGCCGAGGGGTGCTCGTTGGCCATAGGTTTACCGTTTGCCGGTATGCAGCAGGGATACGGATACCTACGACGGTGGTTGGAAGAGGAAGGAGGAGGCGTGCATGCTCTGGAAGTACGCTAGAACGGCGCTAGAACGGCGTTCGAATGTTGTTGAGAGAGCCGAGGAGAGGCCGGCGCGCGTGGTGTGGTGTGGTGTGTGGCGATTTTGAACCCCAGATTGGAGGCTGTGCTGAGGGCCTTTTGTGGAGGGGAGGGGCGAGGGGTGGGAAGGGCCGAGTGAGGGGATGGGGATGGGGATGGGGTATTGAGGGGGCGGTGGTGGTGGAGAGGAGAGTTGGATTTGGAGATTGGATGCGTTACTACTATTGCGTTATTTGGGATCTGGGATGGGATGAGATGGCAGAGAGCGATGGGATGGGAGGCTTTGGAGCGCTTTGGTGAATTGCCGCACTTTGACAGCTCTCTAGATGCATCAAACGCCGACATACAGCTATGGCATCGCGTGGTTGAGGACGCCTTGCAGCGCGCTTCTACGCTTCCAAGCTTCCAGCGCAACATCTCACATCATACGATGCAGCACGAGCCCTGTCGCAAACGCACGCCACCTACATCTTCGCGCTCATCCAGACCATTTCGACGAGCCTCAACATCAGGCAAGAGTTCAAGGTTGATGGTCCATACCACAGGGCAGATACACCATTGATATGGCCCGTGCTCTGCATCACCGTCTTCCGATCACTTGATTAGCACCAAATGCCGAGCGGGGCAAACTCGAAACAGACATCCAAGGTCCTTGGCCTAGGCAGAGGGTCGGTGATTTGCTGGGGGTGACTGCTTGGTGAGGCTTGATCCTCGCTTCCTGTTTGTCTCGGTGGGTGAACGATGAACCCTCTTTCCCCGCTTTTGGACGATCTTCTCGTCAGTTGTACGTGTATATTTCTGCTAGTTATGTGCATACAGGACAGAAAGCTGCGCCAACTTCTGTGCAATATCGAATCTCTGGGGTGGCCGTCCACCGGTTCTCTGCGAGGTGGGGACTCCACACTGGAGTTCGCGACGCATCATTCTATGGGACATCCTAGAGCCTCAAACTGTCGACTTGCATGTCAGCAGGAGGCTCAAATGCAGTGGAGCAGCCGTAGTCGCATGCGTAGATTACTTCGGAGTACATTAGCTTGTCTTGAATTCCTCTTCTGATTGGGGGGTAGGGAAGCCTCCCGACCCACTAGCAATACAGACAACCCCAGATCTGAGGTTAGTGACGCTAACCACGACCGGCACAACAACGGCGTCCCGACATTGAGCCTACCAGCGCTAAGAGGGAATAAAAGTCTGCAGCAAGGCCTGGCATGGAGGCGGGATGTTGCAGTAGTGCCAGATCTGGGGACGAAGAGGCTACGAAGCTTCGGCTGAGGATAGATCCAAGCGATGCGTGAGGCCGGTGTGGACTCCATGGCCAGAGGATTGAGGCCTGGATCTGGGAGTTGGGCTACAGCATGAGCTACCTGCGTTCGAGGGGATCTGCTGTTGCGAGTATATAATGGGCTTCACTCCCCTGCTGTGGAAGTATCATCAGCTCAATAGCTCTTGAGTCTTGTTCACTACTCGACACTCAAGACCCAGACGACCGTTGTCCACCATTCTCTATCTTTATATTCCTCCCATCCCATCTCACTCCATACGCTCACCATCACCATGGGGATCGGCAAACTCTTCGGAGGCTCTCAAGAGCCTACACTGGAGGAGGTCCACGCGCAACAGGGTCGTCGTCCATCTGCAGCAGAAGCCATTGCAGTCGACCGCCGACGGAAGAGTGTTAGTGACCGTCAGATCACTGGAGCTTCCCAAATCACTACTCGTGAGTTCTTCCCACTCATCACTACTGCTGCACAATCACTGACATTCCCCTAGGCCAGTCCATCGTCCCCGTCTCTCTCGTCACCCTCCTCTTCTTCCTCTGGGGATTCGCCTACGGTCTGCTCGATGTCTTGAACTCGCGCTTCCAGGTCGCCCTCAACATCACCCAGGGTGAATCATCTGGTCTCCAGGCCGCATACTTTGGCGCCTACTTCATCGGCCCGCTTACCTACAGTGGTTGGTTCCTCCGCAAATTCGGATACCGCTACACCTTCATGCTCGGTCTGTCCATCTACTGCGTTGGCGCTCTCATGTTCTGGCCCTCTGCTGTTAAGCGATCCTTTGGCGGTTTCTGCGGCGCCATGTTCATCGTCGGCTCTGGTCTATCCACGCTGGAAACCTCTGCGAATCCGTACATCGCTGTCTGCGGTCCTCCCAAGTGGAGCGAATTCCGTCTCGAGCTCTCGCAGTCCTTCCAGGCCGTTGGTTCCGTCGTCGCTCCCGTGCTCGCCTCCTTCGTCATCTTCAAGAACGTCGGCGAAGACGGTCAATCCCTCGAGTCTGTCCAGTGGGTCTACCTCGGCATTGCCATCTTCGTCGGTCTCCTCGCCATCGTCTTCTACTTCGCGCCCATTCCCGAAGTCACGGATGCCGATATGGCCGACCAGGCTGAGATGACCACCGGAGCAACCAACTACGACGGCGACAAGCCCATGCGCAAACAGTACATGTTGTTCTTCGGCGTGGCGGCGCAGTTCTCCTACGTCGGCGCTCAGGTTGGCATCGCATCCTTCTTCATCAACTACTTCACCCAGGCGCGTCCCGACCTCAACATCACCAAGGGCCACCAGCAAGGTGCCAACTTCTACGCCATTGCCCAGGGTCTATTCGCCATTGGTCGTTTCTCTGCTGCAGGGCTTATGATCTTCGTCAAGCCGCGCTGGGTCCTACTCACCTATCAGACACTCATCATGGTCTTCATTGCTGCCGCCATCGGCGTCGACACTGGGAATGGTGGTCGTTCCCCCAACTGGGGCGGTCTCTCCATGCTCATGATTGTGCTCTTCTTCGAATCCTGCATCTTCCCCACCATCTTCGCGCTCTCCCTGCGCGGTCTAGGTCGCCACACCAAGCGTGGCGCATCCTTCCTCGTTGCCTCCGTCTGCGGTGGTGCCGTTGTGCCTGCCATCCTTGGAAACGTTGCGGATAAGATCGGCACGAGGAAGGCCATGGTTGTGCCCTTGGCGTTCTTCATCGTGGCGTGGAGTTTCCCCATCTACTTGAATATTTCAAAGGGCAAAGAGCTGGATGCTTATCGTGAATCGCATGTTGGTACCAGCGATGGGGCGATTGATCCCGATTCCAAGCTTGGAAGCATTTCTGGTGCTGGGGGGCTTCATGGAAAGGATCTTGAGGCAGCGAGGGTTGAGGAGATCAAGAGATATTAGAGGAGGACAGATAATTCTGAGAGGGATAGAGATTCGGATGGAGAAGGGGTCGGATGGAGAAGGGGTCGGATGGAGAAGGGGTCGGATGGAGAAGGGGTCGGATGGAGAAGGGGTCGGATGGAGTTTGTGACTGATAGATATGATACCTTTGGTTCTGGTGAGGGCTTTTGGTCTGGATGGAGACTTGTATATATTGCGGCCTATTGTATATATTTGCTAGGTTTGGTCAGCAAAGCATTGCCTTGAAACGACGAATACTGTCTCTATACCCAATGGAAATGATACTTTACCCAAGTTGTGCTGCAAGGCGGTCATATTTCAGTGTGCGCGGTGCTCTCTCAGTATTTGTTAGTAGAAGCTACCTACATATCTGTGCAGGAGAGGAACATGAAACTAACAAATTCGTGCATAACAGGCGGCTTCGAAGTAAAGGGTGCTGCATCTCTATAGATGCCCAAATTCAACCATGGAAGACTTTTTCCCAACGTCTGTATGCGTAATATATCTTCCCGGAATTCACTTCCACGTTCGACGATGCATAACCCATACGAGGCAACTTTCCCCGCGCTAAATAATCAGCCATTCCCATATATACCCCAAAGCAGTATCCCACCAAGCAAATCATACTCCCCCAGCAAATTCCCCACATTCTATACCAACTCGTCACTCCCCGCAATCCACTCCCATAAAAAAAACCCCTTCCCTCCCATGACCTCTTCCTCCCCCTCTATCTCAACATCAACCGCCCCCCTCTCCACCCCACCCCAAACCCCCACAATGCCCACTACCCCAATAACCCACATAGTCCTCTTCAAGTACCGCCCCGACATATCCTGGACCCAACTCTCCTCTCACTTTTCCTCCTTCCGGTCCCTAACCACGACCTCCCTACACCCCCTCACTCACCAACCACTCATCCAATCCCTGCGCATGGGCAAAAACCGCTCCTGGGAATCGCACCACAAGGGCTTAACGCATGCCTTTATCCTCGAATTCGCGAGCCAGGATGATCTTGATTACTATCTGACGGAGGAGAAGGTGCATGGGAAGTTTTCGAAATTGGCGAAGCCGTTGATTGAGGATTCTGTGGTTGTGGATATTGTGGATGGGGAGCTTTTTGGGGGGAGGGCTGTGCATCCGAGGTTTAAGAATGAGAATGGGGGGAAGGGATCGGTACATGAGGGGAGTTGTCACTGCGAGAGTGTGAGGTGGGTGGTGAGGTTGGAAAAGGCGGAACATGTGCTGTGTCATTGTTTGACGTGTCAGAAGTTGGGAGGTGGGCCGTATAGTTGTAATCAGATCATTACAGAGGAGGATTTATTGCTTACAGAGGGGGAGGGGAATGTGGGGGTTTATAAGTACAAGGGGGCCAGTGGTAAGTTTCTCTCCCTACTGATATTGGTATAGGGATTGGGAAATCGGAAATCGGAGTCTTGATGCTAACAGGCGTTTAGGGAAAAATGTGGAGTGCTTCTTCTGTAAGACTTGTACGAGTCATGTTTACCACAAGCAGGAGGTTATGCCGGGGAGGGTTATTGTGAGGACTTTGTTGTTGGAAGGAGGGGGTGAGATGCCGGCTACAGGGGAGATATTCGGGGAGGGGAGGTTGGGCTGGGTTACAGAGTTGAGAGATCAGATTGGGAATACGTCATGAGAGGGGTAGCGAGAAATAACAAGTACAGAAGGAATTTATGGCGAAGGGGCATGAAAGAGCGAGGCCTGAACACGTTGTTATTTGATCACTCATTCATTGACCATAGAAGTGGCATAGAACAAGGCAGCATTCATATGCACGTATAAACAAGGTTCCCGGGCAGAAGTTGCATTGCAATGACTAAAAGAGTGTGTGAAAACTATCAAAAAAATAAACCTAAAAGGTGTGTGCAAAGAAGTCGACATAAGCATGTCTTGCTCCGTCTCTTGTTCATCACTGCACTACCACCACTCTCCTAGCCTCATTCTTCAACCCAACCTCCGTCCCACCTCTCGTCTCCTCTCGTTCATCCAATCGGGAATTTAGAGGAATTTGGACGATGCCGCCTTCTGGGCAAAGCAGTTGTTCACTCCAGGCAACAGATCGTAGTACCGGCCACCCTCGTTGCAATTGGCCGATTCGTAAACCCTCACTGTCACACGGTCAGTCTCACATTTCCCCTTCCTCTCAGATAGGATAACTCACAAGTACGGGAAGCACCATTTGCTGAGAAGAAAACACTGCCATACTGCAGACTGGGGCCGTTGTTCTTGCAGGAGGTGTCGACGTGATCGTCGACATAGACAGTGTCCTCGAGCCAAGGCTCGTGGCATCCACCATCCGCGTAGAATCGGGCGTAGATAGTTCCGACTTGGCGAGACTCAAGAGAAGAGGAGGGGGAGGCGAGCACGCTCGTGGCGGCAAGGAAAAGGGAGGCGAGGATGGTGGTGGGATGCATTTTGGAATCTGGGTAGAGAAGCTGGATTGGAGTGATTGTAGGTGGTTGTATATGATAAGAAGACTGAGGAGCTGGATGATGATGGTGTTGATAGCGAGTACAACGCCTCTTTATACCTGTGAAGAGGTATCCAGTTATCGATGTCCTGACATCATGACATACAAACCCAGGATTCTAAAAGCATGAAGTTGTTGACATGCAATACTACATTAACGCTTGCTATACCACGTTCGTGGCGTTCAGAAACAACAGCATACTCGTGTCATCCAACACGTCCCTCTCGCGAATGAGGTTCTTGCGAACCATCTCAACATCAGGCAGCCCTCCATCTCGCTTCCGCGAATGCTTCCCCATCAAGTCACCAACATCCACGTGCTGTTCCGGTAAGTAGGCAGCCAACCATCCAAGCCTTGTAGCTAAAGCGTTCGCATGCAAGCGGGAGCTAGGCTGGGGCCGTGACGGGGCCGTACCGCGCATATGCACAGTTAACCATCACATTGCCTACCGCAGGATGTTGATAGTCTGATAATAGGCGCATAACCGCGAGTATGCTGTTGACTTTTGTGCTTGGGGATGCACGTGCTTGGATCTCGATCAGCGCTTTGTGCGCGAACTGGTCGTGGACACGGAGCACAACACGAGGTCAGCATAAGCTTTGGGGATTGTGGGAACCTTCACGGCGGAAAGGCGGAAGAAATATCCGCTGGGGAATCCTTCTGTAGGGTCATTGCCTTTTTGGGGTCCGATGGCGGGTTTGCCTTCTTTGACATATGCGCTCGCTTACACACTCGTCACATCTTCAAGTAGGGATGAACAACTGGTGATTCTCATTGGCCAAATCTGACGATGAGTTTACATGTATGGTTTTCAAACTCATTATGCAACCGTGTAGCGGTCTGTGATAATTGAATTTTCTTCTTTGTTTTGCTGAATCCGGCATCCTTCTGGTTTGTTCAACCCAGTCACATTGTCACCTTCGCCTGTCTCTTCCGCTTTGCCCCTGGTCTATCATACTCTCATCTTTCGTCACATTACTACCACCATCCCGCCCCTCCCTCTTTCTCGCTTTCCTCCTTGTTCTCTTCGTCATCGTTGCTGTCGTCATCGAGGCCCTTACGTAGTAAGCATATGCTATTTTACTCACACCCTACCAATCATTGTGACCTTAGGCAAGCATGCAGAGGATTTAGCACTGCCAAGAAGCCTATGATGAATGGAAAGACATAGAATTTACCAACAAATTGGTCTGTGCCTGTTGCCCTGGTATGCCCCCTCGAAATGAAACGACATGCTACTACTGATTCATGTACGTGGGACAATTGATATGTGCCATTGGTGAACTCGTTATTGTAAACAAGCCATTGAAAATCCACATCTGTGGAACGCATACGCTTGTTCGACTAACATTGCGACTTGAAACCGTAGTCCTATACTGAATACCGTATCATTCAAGACCACTTCCTGATCGCCATATGGACCTGCCCAAATTTAGGACACCAATCTCTCTTGACTCTTCGTAAATTATGCAAAGATGTCTCGGAATGAGTGTTCTGACATTAGAGTTCTGCTACCATAGCCCAATTTGAGGAATGCCAGCATTACGAAGTTGCGACAGGTTGGCCAGGTATGGGTTCGGTGGTCACTGGTCTCCGTTTCCCATCCACTTGAACTCCCACGTTTTACCCTCAGTTCGTTAGCCAGTGGTTTTGCTTCGGCAACACGGCGTATCAATTTCGAGGATCCCTCAACTCCCTTGCGTTCTCTTTCTCCCAGGTCAAATATGTCACCTAGCGACATCCTTTCTGACTAACCAGAGATTCATCCGTCCCATTCATTCCCTTCAACGACATCCTTCAGTTCTCAGTTCCCCAGTTACACATTTAAAGACCTGCTTTCCGTTGTTCGCATTCAGGGAAACCCCCTCCTTCACGCACGACTCCAACATCGTAGTCTAAATCCCCAACACTTTCAAATAAAGCACGCCTAAAAGCTCCCCCTATCTCAGTTAGGTGAAATCTATTCCGATTTAATATCATCGCCTTCAGAAACAACATCCTCAGCTTTCTCAATCACAGAAAACTCGCCCTCAAATCCTGTCCACAACATACTTCACTCCCAGGATTGGTAATTCCTTGTTCAACGCACTATGTAATATCGAGTTGACAAGGCGCATTAAAAGGCTCATCCTGTTACGCTTAAACAGGTTAAATCCGACAATCCAAGCACGACAGAGCCGACACAACTTATATGGGTTAGTGTCGATTATGTGCGTAGTATATATGGAGTCGTGATATCTAAATCAATCCATCAACCCGGCTTCCCTCCCCACCCAACGATCCATCACTGCCATACCACGTCCAACCCTTCTAGACGTATCCGCTCACCTCTCGAATACACTTCCCTAGTCCGGTCTTCGCCTTAGCACTTTTGGGAGTATCATGAAACTGTTCGGTTGCAAATTTACCTGTATGTGATCTTTGTCACACAAAGCTACAGAAATTATTTGTCGTCCTGCCTCAATGGAACTCTGATTGGGTGAGGTCGCGCGTACGATGGCGGATGAGGCATAGATCTAGAAGGGATCTGAGAGTACCCTTGTCGTAGATTTGGTCGTAGCAATTTGAGAATCTGGAATGGAAAAGTGTGGTGGGGGGCGAGACGATATGAAGCGTGTTGGCTAATATGTTCGCTTGTCCGAGGACTCTGATCTTGTGTTTAGGCCGCGTTTTGTTGAGTCACTGACCTGGGGCTGGAGATAATCTTGAGGAGGTGGAGTTTGGTTAGCATTCAGAAAGAGACCTCTTCTAGAATCTGCCAAATGCTGAAAGTTGCGGCAATTTTGCGATATAGAAGAGAAAACTTGGGCTGGGGCCGAACTTGGAGTCCAGAAGCTGTGTGATATGATTACAAGCATAATATACTTTGCACTCTGACAAGATCCTAGGATATCTGTCAGCGGGCAGTCGTATTTCATTGAGCAAAGTGGCATCGCACCTCATGCTTGTCTCACACAGCCAACGCAGCCACGCAATGTAGTATTAATTGATATTCGAACATTAGGTTTCTTTTCTCATCCCATAAGCATCTTCGTCATATCATTAACACATCTAACCCATCTTAGGCTGGGCTCTAATAACATGGCGCTTGCCATAACCACGGCCCTTGAATTTGCTCATTTTTACGACGAACGCACCACGATCAATAGTGTTTATGACTACAAGCACGTTAGAACACTTCCGATTAGGAAAGGGGCCGTAACTCACCGATATATCCCGAAGGGAGGCTGTAATGCGACCATGTACCGAAGTCCCAGACGGCCTCGCCACCACCGGGGAGCGCGTCATCCCCAGGGAATACATCAAAGAAAGCAATTTCCTTGACCTTCTTTCCAGAGGGCGCATAAGGGATAGAGCTAACATCCAATACGCGGAGACCGGCCTGGTAATTGGACTGAAATGCAAGGCCGTTGTGGACGAATTGATTGTGATCAACTGATCGCACACTGGACTTGTAGTAGCCGGTGTTCTTTGGTGCCTCGAGGTTGGTAATGTCAAAGATGTAGCTCACTGGGAAACCATCAATAGCCGGGCTATTGGGGTCCACTCGGTTGGGATCGAGAACACCCTCATCAAGTTCGTCATCGAGGATAAGATGGGTTTGCCAGTTGGGATCCAGAACCCAGCCTTGATGGGTGTATGATGCTCCTACGTACGACGTACGCGAAATGATAGCACCGGCGTTAGGGCCTTCCTTGTTCGTTACATCGTAGATGGTGAGAGTGTCCTCATTGTAGCCGTAGCAGATGTCACGGCCGTAGTATTTCTTGTGTGGCCCACGGTAGACAATGCATTGAGCGTCGTGGATATAGCCATCCTGAGGCGAGCAGCCTGGGGAAAAAGGCTTGCTAGGGTTCTTTTATAATTAGCATTGGAACAGGTGATGGCATTCGCACTCTGGTCGGGATCTTTACCTTCATGTCGATGAATATCAGACCTCCAGCGCAAGTGCTATTCCTAGGCCGGGCGCCGACAGCAACTGCGTAGTTCTTCTCCTCGTTGACAATCACGTTGTGGGATCGGCCATCGGGAAGGTCTGAAGGCACGATTAGTACAGATTCACGATAGAGTCAGGGAGGGAATTACCTTGAAACAAGCTGGTCAAGTCGGAAGTCGTGTTGAAGATCTTTGGCTTCTTCGGGTCGATTTTGAGGAGTTTCTTCATGTCGAAGATCTGAACGTAGTGGCCCAATCCCTCGGATCCGACGATCAGGTAGTCTCCATTGACCTTGATCTCACGCCAAATGACTGGAGTTGCCTGAGCCGGTAGCCGTCCAAGATACACAAACTTCCCTGCCTTGGTGACTTCTACGAAGGCAGCGCCCGTGGTTTGGCCTATCGCAACGAATTCGCGACCACGATAGGTCCAACCCCATGAGCCGGAACCTTCTGATATGTCGCCTCCCATCTCCTCATGGGTAATAAAGTCGTACATATCCTACATGATGTATTAGACATAGTTCCATGGTTCATGACGGGATGTAAGACTCACAATATCCTTGCACTTGTAGGTCTGATCGGGGTCGCCCTTGACGGCTTCCGCCTTGCCATTCTTGCAGGGGATGTAATCCTTGTGCGTACGATGCTTGTGGAAGCCCTTGAACTTCTTCTGGCCGTAGAGACCAGCGGCTTTGTTCTTCGCCCAACCAGCCTAAGATAGTCAGTAGAGCTCCAAAGCTATTAACTGACAGTGGATCATAATGTATACCTCTTTAACCTGCATCATCTTCGCCATGACCTCGCCCGACTGGTATTGTTCCTTCGAGTAGGATGCAGCCGCAGCCAATGGCAACAAAGCCGCCGCAACAGTAGAAACCCACTTCATCTTTGCAATAATGTCTGCGACAGAAGTCGTGCAGGGTGGGCCATAAAACGGGGAGCAGCATCCTCAAGTTTATAATCTACCGCCAGGACGGCACATCCGACAAAACCTTCGAGATTCTGCCGTGCGAGGTGCGAATGCAGTCTCACTTGCTAGGATACCTTCCTATCCCAGGCTGGTCGCCAGGCAGCTTCGCATCCTGCATCCTGGACGATGGTGATGGGAAATCATGGTTGACAATGGCGTGGCTTGGAAATACCTGGGTGTTGACAAAACACTTGAGCGCCATTGGTGAGGAGATGGGGGATGGAGCTCGGCAGGCACTCGGGAGGAACATCGTTGCAGATTGCTGCAGCATGTGGGGAAAAGCTGTACTTGGCGGAATGATCACGTGAGTCTTGGCGGAGTGCCAGAGGCCGGGGTGTGCCTAAATGGAGAAGGTGTCAAGAGAGTTAACCATGGGAACGTCCAGAGACCTGGTTGATAGAGTTGCGATAAGACCCAGTGTCCCGTCCTCGGCTTTGTAGCTTGACGACGCCCTTGCCTGACGACCTTCTCGAAGTTCACACGCGGGATGCGGGGAGGCTTGGAAGCTTCCTCAACAAGGACTTGATCGGCTCGGAGGGTCGCAAGAGGCGAGAACCATAAAATTTTTGCCTCATATTCTCCAACAATGGCTAATAGCGCTAAATGACCCGAGGCCCATATTCCTATTCCTCTTGAACCGTCTTGCATGATTACCTGCCCAGGTGGGATCAGTAGAGGATTACGGCTTGGAAGGAAATGGTTAATGTGGACTAGCTTGCGTATTCATATCGCGATAGCCGTTCGGAGCTACTGCTCGCCAGCTATATGTGACCGACGAGTAGAGGAAGTGGGATGCATGTCCAGACTCCAGACAGGGAACCATCTAAGCCGAGTAGTTGGGGGCGGGGACCTGCGTCATGCTTGATACGACACCACAGTTCTCACCATCAACTCTTGTTGAGGACACTGATAGGAGCAAGCATGGCCGATGGTATTCGATTCATGAAGAGTGCGGTGTGCAACGTTGGTCCGGAACTCCACGAATCCTCGGTTGCCGGTTGTGCCTTCCATGAATCAGTCTCCAAACAACCTTATTTCAACGTCCAACATGACCAACATTAGTTTTTCCTGGCCTGAGCTGTTCTAACAGTCAGATCGCTCCACTGGAGACGCTCTTGATGTGGAATCCGTAATATGTCGCTTGAGGATGCACACCTCCGACCGCGACCCTAACCCCAGCGTCAACCCCAATTTACCCAGCTACCGACGTCAGACTACGGCAGACCAAGTGATGCGGCTGAATGAAAACTTGGCGTCTATTCGACCACGTAGTCAATAACTGACTCGTTATCTTGCCGTTGTGAAGAGGGACGGTAAACATCAAATATGGGGAACAAGACTTGTATTTGGAGCTCGTAATCAAGGCATGATGCTCAAGAGAAAGATTTGTTTGCTCAAAAGAAGGGGAAATTCTAGCATTAGAGCCTTCACAAAAAGATCCTTATTTAGAAAGAATTCTTCTGATAAAGTCGATAAGTCCACTTCCTTCTTTTTGGGAGGCCCCGTCCAGAGACACAGACGCTACCAACTACATCCACCATCCAACGGACCTCCACCCCCATCACTCCAATCTAACAGCCCACCCATCACCCACCTGCTCCCCCTTGGCATTTACGCCACCCCAAAAACACACGCTCTTCCCATCCTGCATGACATCACAGCCAAACCACCCTCGCAACTCAGGATGCAACTTCCCCTCCGGAATCTGCAAATCAGATGGAGGATGCAACACAACTTCTCCCCCAAGATGCTGTCCAGATTCTACACCCACTGCACTTCGAATAGCATCCTTCATCTTAGCGGGCTTGATGGCTTCGCTAAGCTTGAATAGGGGCTTGGGCTCCATCTCGCTGAAAGGAAGTTGTACTGTCCACATGCCGCTCCATTACGTTACTTGGTGAGATTCATCTTGACCTCTGGGCGGAGATAGTGACAACGCCGCACTGCCTATCACACCAAGGAAGTATACGAGGTAGTTCCGTCCGTGGCTAGTGATGATAGGGAGCAAACCAGCGCCTTGACGAGCTTGGGGGCCAGGCGTAAGTGGGCTTGTTGAGAAGTCAAAGGTGTGCCTTGCAGTGTTATTCTCTGAAGAGGAAACATCAAGGTAATGAAGTTGGCTACTAAGTGCATCGATGCTAGATACGAGATAGAGGTTTCTATTGGCGAATGCAACACTGGTTGTTGCAACTGGGGCAGTAGAGAGTCTAGTCCATGTCTCATCAACGGTATTCTTCTGAGCATGTGAGTTCTGATGAGCCTTTCCCACCATATAAGATAAGGTTCTCTCCCTGAACAAACAGTGCAGAACTATTCCATGGACCGGGAAGGAGTCGGTGTTCGTCAGACGGATAAAGTCCAGCCATTCTTCTCAGGGCCAAAGAGCCATATTGATGATTGCTCTAAAATCTTCTGGTTCTGGACGTCGCATCCACCATATATCACAACTCGACCGTTGAGTGAACAGGCAGCATTTTTGGTCCTTGGAACAGGAACTTTGTCATGCTCTTCGAGAGGAAGAGCCGGTATTAGATGGTAGTCTGCATCAGGTTTCCCAGAGGATGAAACAGTAGTTGTATGCACGTCATTGGTAGCAATATCATTCTCTGAAGTATTTCCCCCAAAGATATACGCTTTGTGCCCAATCACTGTTAACGTGTGGTTGGATCTGGCGAGCGAGCGTCTATAAAGGTTAGAACTGCAAATTGGAGGGGCAGGTACTGTTCCATTCCATCATCTTCTGTCTTGCGAAATTGGTGAAGCTTGCGCTCAAGGGCGAAGCTGACTTTGCAATATGGTATCCGACAATTCCAACTTCGGTGGTAGTAGAAATGGCTTTGTTCGGTGGCCACGAGCACCCCTGCCCCAGCTTCAATCTCTGCTATACCGTTAAGCTAGTTAGGTTGTAGTTTGAAACTCGGATATGGTGAGAGATATGTGGGTGGGTTCGGGCTGTCCTTCATGCAGTCCAGAAGAACAATTTAATGCTATGACGTCACGAGCACTGACGAAATGGCCACTGCAATCATCTGAAACTGCTCCGCACACGTCCCAACTGCCAGCCATATCGTACACCACATGAATACTGTTACTGAGTTCCTTCATGACGGATGCCCTAATTGTTTTCAACATGACCTTCTCCAATTGGCTGCTTCCACCAAGCCGCCCCACTCTACATTTCAGCTGCATACAAGTACAACAAAGATTATATCCTGTTGCCGTGCGATGACAGCTGCTTCGTCCGTATTCGTCTCACCATTTTTAATCCCACTGAAATATGTCCTTTCTCCGTGAGAAACTAGGTATAGGGCCGCAGAAACACTCTCGGCTATCGCATCGAGCTGGGCAATTATCTCACCCCATCTACTCCAGCGTACCACTCACCCACATAGACTCCATCCGCCTCCTCCAAGTTCATGCTAAATTTAGTGACACTCATATAAAATGCACCCTCATCGTCGGACATCTATCCAAAAAGCCAATCTACCGCGCACTCTCATATCGATGGGGAGCCCCATCCCAAGCCGCCGAGGCTGCTGGAGTGACCGATGCCCCGATCTGTCCCATCATCTGTAACGACCAGGAGCTTCTCATCACGAAGAATCTGTTTGACTTCCTAAGCCGACAAGCCGCAGAAGATGACACGGAATCCACTCTGTGGTGGATTGATGCTATTTGCATCAATCAGCAAGATCTCGAAGAACGCGGTCACCAGATTCTCAAAATGATCAAGATCTATTCCTATGCCACTGACGTTCTTGTCTGGTTAGGGGAAGATGATAACGACACCGAACCGGCCATCAAGCTATTTCGAGCACTTGAAACGCTGAATGAAGTAGAATTGAAGGAACTGTGTCCTCCTGGGCTTACCAAAGCCGCAGAGCTGGGGTATCCAGGTACCTTTGTTTCGCTCACTCGATTTCTCCGTCGCTCATGGTTCTCTCGAGTGTGGATCCTCCAAGAGGTTATCGCCGCGAAAGCGGTGATCTACCAGTGTGGATCTTTCACCCTTACCTACACCGAGATGCTCAATATCTCAATGTACATCACCTCTACATACTGGTGCAGACACCTCGGGAATGTTGACCGTCCAGGTATCAATCCCCAGACCGACTTGATCTATCCCATTGGTGCACACGCTGTCATCATGGCCGATATAGAATCCATGTGGAGAAGAAAAGAACCAAATCTACTCAGGAATGCGCTCCTCCAAGCCCGCAAATTCGAAGCCACAGAACCCCGAGATAAAGTCTATGGAATCCTCGGCTTGATCCAAACACACCGGTATCGTCGAAAATTCGAGAAGTTGTTCACTCCTGACTATACCCTAAAGGTTGAAGATCTGTTTACCGAGGCCATGCGATGTATGATCATGGACACCTACGAACCCAGTGCATTGTCCATGGTGGAAGACCCAGATATGCGAATTATAAAGAATCTCCCGAGCTGGGTTCCGGATTTAACAGCCCCATTTTTCATCGGAATGGGGACCATCAAAGCAGAAGAGTTCTCTGCATCAAAGGATATGAATGGAATATGGAGTCCATGGTGGGCTGAAACCAAACCGCAGAGCAAATTTCTCAAAGTGACAGCCGTCGAAATCGACGTCATTTCGCAGATTGGAGAATCGAAATTGGAGATGCGCAAAAACAATATATTTCCGGGGTGGGTCAATCTCATCCAAAGCATGCCGCAGATATACAAGAACGGAGAAACGAGATTGCAAGCCTTTGGGAGAGCTCTGATGGTAGACAGCTCGAAGGACAATGTAGATCCCATCTTCGCCACACCCGAGGCCTACTCCTCTTCATTCCGAGCTTGGCTCGTCTACTACGCTGCTGCCGGAATCGCAGTATCCAAATCCGACGAGGAAATTGCAAAGCTCCATGCCACCCTCGATGGACTGGAATCGCTACGACTGTCAGACACTGATGGCGAGCTCCTCATACCGCCAACAGAAGATATTCGAAGTTTTTACACCCAGCAAGCAAAGCTATGGAAGCCGGACCAAAGGTTGCTGTCCATAACGAAGGAGGCGCAAAGTGTTTTACACGCGTATGAGTTGGCCTTTACCGAAGTTGTGTTCACGAGGCCGTTTTTGACAAAAAGCGGATATCTGGGTCTCGGGCCGAGGTCGTGTAGAGATGGGGATATTGTTATTTTGCTGCCGCCTGCGGAAATGTACTATGTGCTGAGGAAGAAGGAGGGCAGTGAGAATTATGAATTTGTGGGGGAAGCGTATTTGAGGGGGTTCATGTTTGGGGAGATGAAGGAGGTGGTGAAGTTGAAGAAGGAGAGTATGTTTAATCTTGAATGAGGGTTTTGGGAAAGTTGATAGTTCGTGGAATTGTTAGTGGATTCGGAGAGAAATACAATGAGAGGTGTATGAGTGTTTCCTTGTCAGTGTCATTGGCCTCAAGTGTTGGTGAAGATGTGACAGTTCGCTCCCCAAAATGGGCAGGGATCCACATGCAACATGTTAGACATAATGGCTGTTTCTAGCAATGATATGTGCACCTTGTCCCTCTTCTCCCAAATTATTGAAAGTTCGGCAGAGACTATCCTCTCACCTCCAAGTCGCCAGCACATTCATCATACATTCGCTATCCCACGAAAGTGATGAATCGTTGATTGGGGAGGGAAAATAGCTTGATTGATTGATTTACACTACGACTCCACAAACGCTACAGCGAATAATTGATATTAACCCCTATCGGATCAAAAGTGCTTTGGTCGTCGAATCAAACCTGCTTAGGCGTATCACAATACTCATTTCCAACATCCCATCTCCAGAGGCTACTATTGTCATAGTCATGGCCAAATCAAACCCAATATTATTCCCTATTCTCTCATCAAGAGGCTACTGTCGTCATAGCCGTAACCATAGCAAAACTAATCCCAATACTATTCCCTCCCCTCTCCTCCCGTATCTCACCTCCCATCCCAATCCCACCGCTTCATTCTCTCAGACGCAACGTTCACGCTAGGATATATAATGTTTTAGTATCTCCTCCCTCACTTACTATAGCAAATCGGTTATATTCCAAGAGTTCATAGACGCAGTATACAAATCCCATACCCTACACATGCCATCTTCCTTGGTCCTACGGTATCCACCAAAAACGAATGACGCATAGCCATTCCCACCACCCCACGTCGAATTCCTCTACGGTAGGACGTGGAAATACGAGCTGTTAGCTATCTCCACACATCGTTTATGTTTGTTTACTTGTGTAGATTGGTGGATGTGAGGCAAAGGGAACAACAACCCAAAGGTGAACAGATTTATATTCTTGAGTATAGCATTGAATGGTAGAGATACATGAGCGCAGAATCAAGGGATAGTATCCATTAGCAACGACGCTCTGCTTTTCTGATGTCGATAGTTGCTACACAACTTCTAGGTAGGTGATTTGAAAAAGGTAGGTAGAGTCCATTTCCGCACGAGCCCAGCTTCTTTCCAAGAGTATCAAAAAATCAACATCAGCGATTAGAAATAACACTCTCTAGACTGGATCTACCACATACTTTGCTCATGCCATACGAGTGCTAACCAACCCCGGCCCACAGCATCCCACGCCACACTTCCCCATCCACCCACGTACTCAAAACTACGCAGTCATGACCGCAACCCTCCCTCTCTACCCCCTCCATCTATCCCCTCCATCCTCCCAACCTCCAAGTCCACTTCCATCCCCCCTCCTCCGATCCCGGCCGCGGAACCCCCAATCCCAATTCCCATCCCCGCCCTCTCAGCCCAACACCCTTCACACGCATACCACTGCACCCCTCCCAAAGCCCATCGTTGCGGCTCCCAACCCTACATTGCATGTGCATGAGCTGTACATTGCGGCTCTTCGCCACGCCACGTCAACACCCTTATTTCAACCCAACCCAACCCTTCGGCGGCTATAGTTATTTAGATGCAATTATTGCATGTCTGCGACGAGCCTTGGGCTGCTCTTGCAGAAAAGAGTGGAGCCGATGGGCAGCAAGTAGCGACCTTGAGCCACATGGGGACAAAATTGGGAGACGGCCCGGGGACGCGGAACCCAATCAGCGGGGCGCTGCGTTGCAAGGGATTGGGAGGATGGGCGCTGGGGGGTGAGGTGTGAGTCACTAGAGGGAGAGGGCGTTGGTGGGGGAGGGGCATGGAGGGGTTGTGGTGTTGATGACGGAGAGGCGCGAATTTGCTATCTGTGGGGTTTTAGTCGAAGGCACGTGATGTGAATTAGGTTACAAATAAAAGTTTGATGAAAACGGTATTTTGTGGAACGACGGGTAAATTCTTTCTATTGAAATATTTTGCCGCGCGGATATATCAGGAAGAAGGAAGGGAGAGTTTTGGAAGGAATTAGAGTTGGGGGTGGTGATTGACTCACGCTGTGAGTAGCATTTTACGAGGCAGAAATGGGAAAGCATTGCCATTTTCGTCTTCCATGGGGAGATGGAACGGCCTTGATTTCGGAAAGGGACATTGGATGATAGGCTAGTACATGACCGGTTAGAGGCAAAGTCTTCGTCCGCCGGTCTGATGCTCTCGCCACCAGACTACCCCGTTCGTATAATCGTCAGATAGTCGAGAAGTTTCGAGACACCGGTCTCTTTCAACAGCGGAGTATCTTACACCTAAATTGGAAGCTTTTGGAATGTGGAATGATGTCGGCACGCTCCGATGCGCTTTGACTTGGGAGTCTGTTCGGCGATTATGGCGGCAAGGAAGCGATGAAAGCTCATGAAGCAATCCCCGTCAGGGTTGTCTGGGTTTCAGGAGATCTCGAGATCCACCGAGACATTTCCGTATTTTTCTGGCACACCAGCCTCTACTGACTTTTGAAGAAAGTATGCAAAGAAGCCATCGTTGCACAGCAGTGCCGATATCGCCCTAGGCTCATGGCAAGATCTGGGCTGGTGGCGATCTCACCCAGACGGCAGGGCGTTCCAAATGGGGCACGTTCCCTCATCCTTGCACCGCCTTACAAGTCTATCCAGACGTCAGTAAAGTGTGCCCGCATGTCAGAAGACCCTTTGCACGCCGACACTTGGATAAGAATCCGAGCTCGCTCACTGTACCTATATCTGCGCCCACGACTCCAAAACGGGACGCGGAAAGCCGCGCATAGTATCTCGAGCACTCACTGCGTACTACTCCGGCCTTCAACCCTGGTCAACGGTACGAGTCCCTGTGGCACGAAATGACGAAGGAATGGCGTGGGTAGCACGGACATAAAATCAAGACTGAAAAGAGAGTGGCCTGCCTAATCGAACACGGCCATAAACGCTATCAGAGCCACAGTAGCACAGAGGGGCGAATGTCATGATACAGAAAGTCAGGAAGGGGGGTGAGGACTGGATAGGAGACGAGATTTTGAACACTCTCAAGTCCGGCGCGTGGATGAAGGAAAGCATGTCGAGTCGGATGGATCTGTGCAATGTTGCTGGCGGCGTGATATCGGGGGAAAATGCAATCATATGTGGAACTTCTTTAGGTTCAACGAGCTGCTAGATGCCCAAATAAGAGATGACGATGCACTGCGAGGAGTATTGTGCACTGCTATCTAAACCTTAATAGCGCGGGCCACACATCTGCATAGGAAGAGAACGTGGAGCGGGTTGTTTTCGGTGCCACCCGAGGCACGCTCGGAGTATGCGGAAACGTTTGTCGTGTGCTGGGTTCGGACGGCCACTTGGTCACTGGCTCGGTGCCGCTGCTTTCTGGTCTCTCTCACGGGGAGCGGTCCTGAGAGGGGTCGTTTCGGGGCTGGGACATGTTCACCGGAAGCTCGACTAGAAGTAAGGGTCGTGCCCGCTGATCGGCTGAAGAGACTGTCGAAAACAGGGCGAAGGGTTACACCGGACACAGGTGGCTATATACTGTTGGCCTGGCAGGCAGCGTGCTGGTGTGATGGCGGGGGGGGGGGCAAAGGTTCTGGAAGCTGCGATTTGCATGCGTTCTGTCCTGGTTCACCAGTCACAGACGACATGGCCCATCCGAGCGTCCCTTCCCGGCGACTGGCAGAGTTTTCCTAGCGTGCGATATTGGTTTTGATGAATGGTTGTGGAGCTGCCCTGCTGTTCCTGCATGGCTGCCAGTGCGCTTCGAGGCGGACACTGACGTGGCTGGACCGAGGCGAAAAAGCACCGCTCGCTGACATGGCATCCAAATCCAAGGAAGCCGTGAAGACTGGGAGAAAAGCAAAGTGCTGCTAGAAGGGCCTTTGGCGAATGTGACCATGGCCGTGTCGAATGCGGCGGGTTGATGCCGACTGCTGGCCGCGAGGGAGGGCGAAAAATAACGGGTTAGTGTGTGAGAACGGTATGGAATCGTGAAACGATCAGCGGCTAGGCGCAAAGCGGCCTAGCTACCGTTGGACGGAGCAGGGCCGTCCTTAATTAGATCATGCAAGTGTTCTGCTCGACCAGATGCCCGCCAGCAAAACAAGCGGTGAGAATGTCGCGGGGCCGGCTGCTGGGACTGCGAGGTCAGAAACGGCACTGGCGAGGGCATGAAGAGCGCGGGCAGTCCCGGGACGCGCAGCTTCGACGAGGTTTCAGGTGCTTCGATTCGACCGAGCGGCCGGCTGGCAACTCTCAGACGGCCGGGGCATGCCCTCCGCGAGCAACGAGGGCCAGTCGACGGGGCTGCTGATGGATGCGTGAGACGCAGGCCAAGCGGGCTGGTGTTGCGCATCCATCTGCAAACAGCCGCGGGGGCCCAATCGCAGCGGCCGTCGACGTAGGGCAGCTCTGACTTACATGGAGACGAGGGCGAGGCAATCAACGGCGAGAGCGCTCGTCGAGATCGGCTTCAGGGAGCGGCCTGGTGCAGGCCAGGCGAATGCTCGCGGATGTTGCAAACTGCCGGCGGAGAGTGGTGATTTGCTTATTCTCACTCTTCCTGGGCTGGGGGTGCGCCTGTTGTCCGTATACGAGGGCCCTCTGAACCGCCCTGGGCCGGAGGACGTTAATTAAGACGACAGCGAGCCCTCTCGCGGCGCGCGCTCGACGGGGAAGCCATGCTGATGAGGGACTTTTGGAGGGGCTCGATCCGATCAGACGTGCTGCTGCAATCATCACGCTGGAGGTCGGGGCGACGAATCGACGGCCACGGTTGAGGCTGCGTCACCACACTCACTCAGGTCGCGCACCAGCACCAGCACCAGCACCAGCACCGGCACCAGCACCGGCACCAGCACCAGCACGCGCAGCCATGGCCGTGGCCGTGTTCACGGTGAGGATGAGCCCCCGCCGGCGCTGCTGGTGGCAGACGTGTGTGTGTGTGTGGGCAATGTTGCTGCCCATCACGCCTGTGTGCGGAGCCAGAGCGGCTGCAGCCCAGAGGGCCGTGGCGGGCGCCCAACGCGTGTTATGTCGGCGGTTGTATAAGTAATTCATGCAGCCCCCTGTCGACGCGAGCTTGGAAAATTCCCCGCCGCCATTCGGACTGCGAGTGAAGAAAAAAAGAGAGCAGCGAGCGCGCCGCCTGCCAGCCGTCCGTCTGCTGCCCGCCTGCTGCCCGCCTGCCCCGTCTCCCGTCATACCGGATCCAGAGAACCGTCTGTCTCGGGTGCTTCGCCTCTCGCCTTTTCCTCTATCCTCGCCATCCTCTCTCTCCCCCCTTCCCCCTCCACCACTGCACTCTGCACACTGCACTCTGCACACTGCCCGCTGCCCGCTGCCCGCTGCCCACTGCCCACTGCCCACTGCCCACTGCCCACTGCCATCGCACCCACCATGGGCCCGTAGCCGCCGCTCGCCTCTCGCCTCTCGCCTCTCGCCGTGCCAGGACCACCGCCGTAATTGCATGCTGTATAAGGCGCCAATGCGCTCTCTATTCCTGACGCCCGCCTGAGTCTCTCGCACGCTGATCGCTGGTGCGCTTTTTATCCGCTATCGATATCGCACCGTCCCGCCGCCTGGTCTGCCAGTGTGCACACACTAGGCCGGCCCTCCAGACCTCACGTCGCTGACTCCACGGCGACTCGTCCTGCCGCCCGCGCCCCTCACCTCGCCCTTGACCACCTCGCCAGCACCCCTCTCGCATCGTCTTTCTCGCTGCAGCCCCGCCCCGCCTGCCTCAGGCCGCCGCGCCCCTCTTGCTCCCGCCATGGCCGGTTCATCGCGCTCGCTCAACCCCACCTGCGAGGACTACCACTCCGACGACGACAGCGAGGGCGTCGTCGACCCGTCCTTCCGCCGCTCGCCTGGCGCCGCCGGACAAGCCAACGTCGCTGCTAAGCGCTCGCACCCGTCCGATCTGGGAACCGGTGCGCCCGCTGGAGGGGAGAAGGTCGTGAACATCGACCTCCAGAGCGACTCGGGGTATTCTAGCCACACCGCCGCGACCATGAGCAGTGCTGATTCCGCACCAAGTGCTTCGTCGCATAGCCCACCCGTCGCCGCCGTCAACGGAGCCCCTCTCCCGCCGCCCAGCCCCGCCCCGAGGAAGCGCCCCTCGGTCGACGAGCGCAAGTACAGCAGCCGCGACGCCCGCGACAGTCGGGAGAGCCCGCGGAAGCCACTGCAGACGACACGCCGCACCGGGTCCGTCTCGTCGCGCACCCGCCCGCCCAGGGAGCGCCGCACCACCATCACCGCCCAGGACGAGTGCACCGACCCCCGGTGCACGACGTGCGGGCCCAACGCGACCTCCCGTGGCCGTCGCCCGTCCAACGCCCCCCCATCCGAGGTCTCGTATGCGCCCTCGCAGCGCTCCGAGCCCATCCCCTCGTCCGCCGCCTTTGCCCCCTCCCCTGTCTACAACCGCCAGCTGCAGCCGCTGTACACGCAGGGCCAGGCCATCATGCAGCCCGCCCAGAGCACCCGCACCCGCCGGTCGTCGTCCAATGCTCGCGCGCGGCCCGTCACCTACCACGAGGGGCAGTCGTACTACCCGTATGCCAGTCCCCAGGAGCAGCGCGGGCCGCCACCCGCAGCGTCTGCCTACCACATGGGCTTCTCCCAGATGCCCGCAATGTCGCAGATGTCCAACTTCATGATGGGCGCCACTCCCCCGAACAACATGTACTCGCCCCTGTCCATGCACATGTCGCCTACCAGCTACGATATGCCGCAGCAGAGGCCCCCGATGGGCCAGCGAGCCCCTTCCAACCTTGCGCGGCGGCCGACCTCTCAGCTCTACGGCCAGCCGCTGATCCAGCAGCAGGAGCAGCCGACCGGGCCATTGCCCTCAGCACGGTACGGCAACGCTCCCCCAACCGCGCCTGCGCCGCGGCTCCTGCAAGCGTCCGCATTCGAGTCCGATAGTGAGTCCGAGTCGTCAGGCGAAGAGCTCGACGCCGTCCGCATGCCACCCCCTCCGAAGCCCAAGACGCCTGCCCCACGCCGCCCCAGTCTCCGGCGGCCGGCCACGACACAGGTGTACAACACCAGCGACCGCATGACGCAGTCAGCCATCCTCCCTGAACGAACACGCGAGCGGGACCCGAGGGCCTCCAAAGTGCACACGGCCGTGCCATCACGTGCCTCGTCCGTTGCCCGGCCGGTGATTCAACACTCGCAATCCACCTATGAACAGTCTCGCAGTGCGGCTCGCAACGCCGAAATCTACGTTGAATCCACCAGGTCGCGCCGCCGCCAATCTGTCCAGGAACCTGCTCCTCGCTACGAGCCAGAGCGGAAGCGCGACTCGAAAATCTACCGTGACGAAGCCCCGCAATACGAGCCCGAGAGGCCGCGGAAGCGAGACTCCAAGATATACCGCGATGAAGCCCCGCAGTATGAGCCCGAGAAGCCGCGGAAACGAGACTCCAAAGTGTATCGCGAGCCTCCACAGTACGAGCCGGAGAGAGAGCGCAAGAGAGAATCCAAAATCTACCGCGACGAAATCCCGCAGTACGAGCCGGAGAGGGAGCGCAAGAGGGAATCGAAAATCTACCGCGACGAATTCCCTCAGTACGAGCCGGAGCGGGAGCGGAAGAGGGACTCCAAAGTGTACCGTGATGATAGAATCTACCAGGAAGACGCCATCGTCCAACCCCTGAGGGGACGGCGCACCACTGACGCCAGCACACGCCGCCGTGCAGACACGATGGTCGAAGCCAAAGACCACTTCAAGAAGGATATCAAGGACGCCGAGGCTTATCAACAGCTCACCCGCGGAAGTGAGATCCCTCTCAACGAGCAAAACTACAAGGCTGCCAAACGCGCCGCTCGCCTTCCGACCGCCCACTCAGAGACTGGAAGTAAACACAGCCGGTCCAATCAGACTACCGTCACCAATGCCAACAACAATGGGGAGATTCGTCTAAGAGTAGACACTTCCGCCCCAATCAGTCTCCAGTTCAGCGGCGACACAGAAGGCCGAACGCTCCAAATTAACCCCGTTGATGATGGCATGGCCGAGCTCGTCATCAGCAGCGCACGCGGACACGACCAAGCCTACCGAAGCGAGCGGGGCAGCGTGTTCGGCGGCAGGAAACAGCTGCTCTCTGCCGAGGCAAGACGAGAGATTGAGGAAGCTTCAGTCAAGAGTTCTCGGAGCCACAGCAGCCGGGAACAGCGCGATAGACGGGGTGTACTCAGACGGCGACGCGAGATTATGCTAGGGGATTCAGACGAAGACTGAGTGCGGGCCGGATGCATGGCTTTCCGCGTTTCGCTTTCCCGTCTATTTCACTATGAATCTTCTATTGCAGTTTCCACGGCCTCGAACTTTGCTGCTTCTTCATCGGGCGGACCGGATTGACACCAAAAGTTTCCTTTCTCAAAAGTTTACAAGTGTATCACCCTTTCCGCCGGAGGCAAAAAGCTTGCGAGGACATCTGTGGCATTTTCTTGACTTGTTTTCATGCGTTCGGCGTTTGCTTCATTCCCCATTTCGCCAGAGTTTTCATGAGTTTTGTTTACCTTTTCAGACCGCGGCTCTGTATCAACACAGGTCACAGGACAGTTTAGATATGGACGCTCACGCACACATATATCTGCATGCGTGGACGCCCACGGGAATTGGGATGTACGATTGTCATTTTGGCATTTTCTTCATCTCGATTTTAGTTTACGTTGAGCTTGCTTTGTTTTCTTCTCCTTCTTCTTCTTCTTCTTTCTCCTTCGATGTGATATGTCTGCTTTTGAGCGAGCAAAATGAGCGGATACCATTTCTGTTTCGATTTGATCTTCTCTGAGCAACCATATTAGCTTTGTTTCGATTCTACGACCGAGTATCTCTTATTGTTTGCTTCGCGAGATACCTGCTCCCCCGCAGCAAGGGGGAGGCTTTTGGTTAGTGTTGCGGTGGACTTAATACCCCTTTTTGTTGTCTTTGTGGGAGATGCGATGTGTTTTTCAGCCTTTGGATGAGCGGGGATGGATGGATGGTTGGCATGATGGTGGACTTTTTGCGTACTAGCGAAGCGTGATGATTGTTACGGCTGATGATGTGATGAGGATCTCATGGTGTATTGCCAGAGATGGGATGGGCAATGGGGAGATATCCAGGGCGGAAGGGTTGGCTATACTGAATTGCTACTTGACTAGTTGGCTGGCTACTCGTCTTGATATGGAGATGATTGTTCCTGCTCCTGTATTCTGCGTCTTTGCATTGTGTTTGTTAACCTCGTTTCTGCGGATATCCTGATCCACATCTTTGATTATGTTTACTCCTGGACTGGGATACTGAATCCCTGGCTACAAATGCAGAGTGAGGCGCTTGTCGAGTCGATCTCGATCCACTATTAACTGATAACACCATACACGGCCAGCACACTTGCTGCTACTATTCCCACACTACCTCCCTTCTCACCGGACACTTTCTCCACTTTTCCTCTCCAATCTGACCATCTATCCCCGCCCACACTAACGCAGGCACACTAATGTGTCCACTCCACAAGTCCAACGACGTGTCTCCGCACGATTCGAAGTTGGAGACTTGCAATATTCTGTTGCTTTTCCTGTCTCTTCTCCCATCTCCCATCTTCCGCATCGCTACCCCCATACCGATCCCTCCCCCCCCCCCATCCCAAAACCTCAGACCCTCGCCTCCACCACCCACCCGGACCATCCCCACCCTCGGTACCCGTCCTACTCGCCTTCCCAAACATCACCTTCGCGTTTCCAAACACGGCCGAGACGGGAGCTAAAACACGTGATCGGTCGGTCGCATTCCATTGTATTCCCTTCCGCTACGCAGTTCCCGCTCCGAGACTTGGATCTGAAGAGCAGGCATGCCACCAACGGGTCAGCTGGGAGAAGCACCATGTCGTGGAAGGGATGGAAGGGGAGGGTGAGGCTGACGTCGTGGGCGGGGTGTACGTATTACCTAGTTCGGTCTCCGAGGTGTATGGGCCTGACTCTGTCCGAATTGACCAATCGCACGAGTGGTAGGGCTGATGATTGACCATATTCCTATCGAGGCGGTTTCGTTACGTGGTTTGTGTCTTTGATGGTAGTCGTATTTGTTCATCCTGTGTTCACTTGCCGTGGGAGGGATGGAGGTTCGGTGCCCGTTCAGACGAGCTGAGCTTATGAACCGGTGTGACCAGGGCCGCTTCTAGGTTTGGGTGGGAAAGTATTATTAGGTTAGAGCAGCTATTCTGGGTGTATGGAGCATGGTAAGTAGCACGGAGGATGGTCGTAGTGCGGGAACACGGGCAGTGATGGAGAGAGTGTTGCGAGGGTTTGTGAATCGTGAATCGGGACGGCTGAAGCGCCACCACAACTCGTATTTGCTCAGGTATTTTTGGTTTAGGTTTGAGTGGCCAGAGATAGTACTGCAGGTGGGGATGCTAGGCGGAATGATTCGGGGTCGTGGGATATGCGGGGGAAGTCGTTGTGGTGTTGGATGCTGTGGTGTGGCAATATGGGGCCTTCTCGCTAGAATTTTCGAGCGTCTCAAAACCCATGTAGCTATGCGTGATTCCAACTAGTTTCGTAGCCCCTTCTTTTCCTGTTCTATGGCCATGGTAAGACATCTTTCGCACAGAAAGTGGGTTCATGAACGAGCCTGACTTCACGAGTCACCAGACTTCGACTCTTTCTCACTATTGCGCGCGTTCTTCTTCTGAATCTCCCATTGCCTTTCACTCATGCACAAGCGTCAACGAGCTCAGTGAGACCACCAAGCGCGTGTATACCTTGGAAAAAAGACTTCTATACCGCACTCACCCCCAGCCCACTCTTCCAGATTTCACATTTCACCCATCATACGCCTCACCCCCTCTAACAACAAACACCTGCCCCACCAGCACCGCACACCCAACCGCCATTGTCACCGCAATAATCGGCAAATTCAACCTCGCAAAGTCCAGTCCACGAATCCGAATACCCTTCCTCGCCAGAATGTCTCTCCACAGAAGCCCCGCAAGCGATGCACTAAACGCCGCACTAAACGCCCCATAGTTCAAGCCCAATGCGGCGGCGTATACCGTCGCCCAGAAGGTACGGTTTGAAATGGGGGTGGAGTTGAGAGTGTGGATGTCCTGCCAAGCTTGGATGACGCGGGAGAGGAGGATGGCGGTTCCGATGTTTGTTCCCGCGAACTAAAAACGGCACGAATGAGTGAGTGAGGAATGCCCTAGTAAGACATAATGATGAAAGGTTGGTCAACTTACATTGCTAAGCACCACGGAAAGAAAACCCATCCCACCAACTGCGCCCACGGTCCCTGTTCTGTTGACCCAGTGGTCCCAGCCGTGGGCGAAGACAGGGACCCAGCCTTTTGTGACGAGGGCTTGGACTAGGATGAACATGCAGAATGCGAAGGGGACGAGGGCGAATGGGAGATGGGATAGTACGGTTGTGGCTGTGGGAAAGGTCTTCTGTGCCCATTTAAATGCGTCTGAGCACTTGGAGACTAACGTTGCGGGGCCACGCTTGTTTTGGAGAGCTATATGACGAGAGATGCGCTGCTCGTAGTCGTTGAGAAGTTTCAAGTCCTTCTTTGCATCTTCGTTGGGGATGTTTAAGCACGAGTTCGAAGTGGATGGCTTTTCTTTCTCGTCGCTGCTTTCGAGAGCTTTCTCCATGTTATCCCCCTGACTAACAGGACTATTATCGTCCAGTTTCAGAATAGGCGGTTGAATGGGAGTCAGTTCATATTCCACTTTTTCATTCCGACCTCTGCGACGCTCCCCCATTTCCTCTCTCACTGCCCGTTCCGCGCGTGCTCTCTGAAGATCCTCCTTTCCTTTTTGCGCAATCTTTCGCGTCTCTTCTCGATTATACCATCCGAATCCGATATCCCAGCAAAACATGAGAAAAGCGGCGGGTAGCGTGACCCAGAAAACCGGATTCGTGTGTCCACCTTGGGCCGCGTTCAAGGCTAAGAGTGTGATGAGAGTGGCAGCCATAATTGCACTTCCTACAATAGCGCTAGTTCTGTCGATGAATGGGTTCAGGATTTCCTCCAGTGATGCAACATTCGTCGCGTCGTCGAGAGAACCGTCCTGGTCCGAATCCTCTGCTGCTCCCCGGGCATATGGTATATTGGGGTTTACAGGTCTCTTGGTAAGAAGTTCTTCGGGAAGTTCGTGCATTTTGATGGAACGTGGGATTAGCTCTTGGTTCGCGAAGACTAGGTAGAGAAGAACGGGACAGAGGATGATGGCGGTAGCCATGACTGGGACGATGATGTTTGCTGTGTAGTTGATGAACTTGATGCGGACTATAGGGGGGTAATATTAGCGGGGAGGAGGAGTTTGAGCGTAGAAAGTTCATCTTTCTTCTGTTATAGGGTGTGGAACGAAGATACGTACAAGCTCCTGCTAGAACCTATGGGGAGCCCAAGTCTTAGTATGTGTCCAATTTTTGGAAGAGATCTTCAACTTACTACAAAACTGTTAGAAGACAGACACAAGATACAGGGGTTGGGTACGTCTGCATTGTGCCTTCTTTACAGAAAACCATGAGACCTATGCCTAGATACTTACCCAGGTTTGTTGGATTGGAAGACACTAGAATAGCAGACGCGATATTAGCGACAGCAAATTGTGTGTATATCCAAGCTCGAGGGTGCACAATATTACTGGAGACCCGAGTCATATATGCCAAAAAGGGTGTCCCGGAGAGGATAATCGGGTCGTTTCCGATGAAAGCCGTAAGACCAAAGAAGAACAGGTAGAGATAGAGAAACAGTCTATGTCCGACATTGCCTCCCTTCTGCAATACCTTGAAAGCCAGGAATCTAATGAGGCCTGATGCATCAATCGAGATGGCGATGTATGCTAGGGAGAGGAAGAATCCCATGATGTCGAGAGGTGAGATGTGGTTCGCTCCGACGGTCCCATCGTGGACCTCTGTTCGACCAATAGCCAAGATGGCAAGAAGGAAGAGATCCGCGATCAATGGGGCGGTCAGGAAGTTCAGGGGAAACCTGAACTTGAGGAACGTCGTGGTTTTAGCTCCTCTGCCGTCATATTCTCCAGATGCACCTTGGGATTGATTGGGACTCCGCGCGATCATGCGTAATGCGCTTAGTGAGTGCAATGAAGGCTTCACCAACGATCGGGGGATGTATAAAGGGACATGGAAAGGGAACAAGACGGTGATATCTGACAATCTTGTTAGAATAATGCTCCAGGTCACGTGGCTTGCTCCTACTGGTAAGAACAAATACAATCAGAGTGACAATTGAGCGCCAGTCCCTGATCTGTCCAGTGTCTAAGGTCTCTTTGATCTGCTCTAGGTCTGCGACTGTCGCACTTTGCGGCATCTCAAAGGAATTGTTGAGTTGGGGATGAAAAAACTGGGATGAAGTGGCAAGCGAGGTACTTGTTCTTGCTGGGAAAGTTCTCGTCGCCAAGTTGGATCTAGCGGCATGTGCTCGCAATCGCTGTCGTCATTCGCTATGAGCTTCATACTAAGACACTATTCAACCCGTAGAGAACAGAAGTCTTGGCTCTAGACATTGGCATTGGGTTGTTAGTCGACTGGGAGCAAAAGTCGAAGTTGCATTCGCCCCAAATCCCTCATGTACGAGAACGACATGTGTCGAGGGGAATATTCGAGCATGGTATGCGTATTCTTAGTCACAATTCACCGACTTCAAACCTTTTCTCACATATTTTCACAATCAGCACGATTATACAACATCAAAAGCTTGCTCGACAGAATACTCAACATGACCGCCATTGCTATTATAACATGGACTACTCTTTCAGGTCTCCTTATCATCTTCATATTCGCTATTGCCAGGGCCGAGTACCGGGACATGGCCCGCGTCACTCTTTTTGGATCCAATAATCAGGCCCCCAGCAGCGGTGCTACCTTCGACATCACACAAGACATGCCCTCTATGGCAGGAAAGGTCGTTCTTATCACAGGCGCTGCTGGAGATCTCGGCCGCCAGACGGCGATTGAACTTGCAAGACATGGCCGACCGGCGTGTATCTACATTGCGGACCTTCCGCGCGACCAAGCTGCCCAAAAAGGAATCATCGATCGAGTCTTCCACGAGGCCTACGGAGACTCTAGCGAAACAATGGGAACCGACACATCGCCTCGAACTGAGATACGCTTTCTCGACCTAGATCTGACCTCTTTTGAGAGTATTCGCGCGTGCGTCGCCGAATTTCTGGCAAGAGAGAAACGGCTGGACGTCCTTTTGCTAAATGCTGGAATCATACGCGTTAGGACGGGACAAACAACTGAGGGATACGAGGTCCACTTCGGTCTCAATTACGTGGGCCATGCACTTCTAGCCAAGCTGTTGGTGCCGACCATGGTGCACACCGCACAAAAACATACCGGTACGGATGCACGCATGGTGGTAGTCTCTAGCGAGGGACATGCTATGTCACCCAAGGGGGGAATCCAGTTTGACAAGCTGAAGACTGATTGTGCACAAATGTCGTATGCACAGCGCTACGGACAGAGCAAGTTGGCCCTCATCGCTTTGACTAAGCAAATGGCACATCGGTATCCTGAGCTAAAGGTAGCTTCAGTTCATCCAGGGAGGATTATAACGGGAATGGCTGCCGGGCTAGCAGAAGAGAGTCTACTCGTTCGCCTCACTAAGCCTATTGCCCCTTACATCTGTGTCCCTGTCGCTATTGGTATTTTGAACCACCTATGGGCGGCGACTAGCCCTGATGTGGTGAGTGGGACATACTACGAACCAGTGGGAGTGGCTGGCAAGGAATCAGCTTTGGCGAAGGACAATGATTTATCTATGAGACTGTGGGAGTGGACTGAGGGTGAGTTGAAAGACGTCAAGCCGCTTAAGTAGAACGTGTGCGAAAAACGACTAGGACAGTCCAAGAAACCTTCCGAGGTGAGATGGAGCAGTGTACTAGAAGGTTTCTGCGCACTGCCAGGCCCATAGGTGATTTTCTTAGTTTAAGCGCCGATGTCCTGGTTATACAGGGAATATTTCACATCAATTAGTGTAGTTTCGCCTAATCCCACAAACAATCAAACACTTCATCATAAACTCTCAAATACATACCTTCCCACCAGATTCCAGATTAAGAGAATTGTCTATCTCAACCCATCCACTTATTCGTCGCACTCAAGCACAGGAGGTGGGTTCGCTCAACCTAGCGCGGTGATGATAAATCGTGAATATGAGTGATAGCTATCTTCTACAAGGTTTAGTAAATGTGTGTATTCTAGGAATTGCAAGATTGCAAGAGGAACAGACACCTTGGCCGTCTGAGGCCGATCATTGTTCTGTAGATATTGCAGCTGAAATGTAGATCATGACTCAAGAGAGCGCAGAGAATCTTGTCTTAGCTTTTCTATCAGGTTTACAACCCTAGTCTTCCTCCTCTCTCCCTCTCCCCAACACCCCCCCTACTTTCCCCCCATCCCCGCGGCCTCCGCCCCAAACCTCGTCAACCCCCTCAACCTCTCCCCCCAAACATAAAACCCCACAAGCGCCGGCACAAACACCAACGCCATAAACCCCGGAATACTACTCGCCCAATGGATCCCCAGGCTCGCATACAACTGCGGCGTAAACAGCGGAAACGCCGCCCCCGCAATTGATCTCAAGACCGTGGATGCGGCCAGAGCACTAGCTGCGTAGCCCAGATATGCGTCAACGATGTAGTTAGTGATGGAGTTGTACAGCAGCACGAGATTAAAGCCGAACAGCGTGCCCGCAGACACGCTAATCATGAACGGCAACTCGGGTCCATTCGTCCACGCAAACCAAAACAATCCCACCGGCAGCGTAACAGACGCCAGCATCGCAGGCGGCAATCTGGCCTCCGGCGGCGCCGCGCCATTATTCATCTTTACGACGTTGGCGTAGCGCTTCTGGTCGTAGACGGCGATGTAGACGAGTGCGAGGATGATGCCGAGACAGATGGAGAGGAAAGGGAGGGAGGCGATGCCCTGGGGCCAGCCGCGCGTCTGCTGGAAGACGATGGGGTAGGCGGCGAAAAGGAGGAAGAGGGTGCCGTGGACGACGGAGAGAAAGAGGGAGAGGAGCGTGACGATGGGTTCGAAGGCGAGCATGACCCAGGGGCGAAGAGCACCGACGCGGAGTTGTTGGAGGATCGGCTTGGGTGTGATGCCCGCTACGAGGTGGAGTTTGCCTGTGGTTTTGGAGAGGGTGGCGGCGCGGCGTTGGAGCAGGACGGGTGCGTACGTCTCGGGGAAGGTGAAGGTTAGGATGAGCCAGGTGGGGAGCGAGGCGGCGGTTATGAGGATGGGGATGGAGCGCCAGCCGAAGGCTTTGACGAGGAAACCGCAGATGATAGGTGCGAGATTCTGTCCCATGAGACCAGAGAGGGTGAAGATACTCATTACGAGCCCACGCTCTTGTGCGGCGAATATGTCTGCGACGACGGCTGGGGCAACGGCTTGAGTAAACGAGCCGGCAAGGCCGCCAAAGAATCGCAAGACGAGAATGACATTCATGGACTGAGCAAGGCCGACGCCTCCACTGAGTCCTACGAAGGCGCCGAAGGTCATGATATATAGCTCGCGACGGCCGTAGACTTCGCTGAGAGGCGAGAGGATGAGTGCTCCAACTGCAAAACCCAGGACGAAGACTGAAGTAGCAAGGAGCGAAGTAACTTGAGAAATAACAAACTCCTCTTTGAGCTGCGCAGTACCTATTGCTCAGTCAGCATCAGCAGGTTCTCCTACACACACATGCAACCCCTATACATACCCTGCGAAAACCCCGACGAAGCAATTGAAACCATGAAGCAAGCAAAAGCCAGCATCATGGCATTGAACCACTTCCTCCCCTTTCCAAAATTTAGCGGATTCTCCGCATCACCCTCTTCCCACTGGACCAGGAACAAATTCTTCTTTTCCCCCTCCCCATCCTCATCCCCATACCCTTCGACATCAAGCTCCCCACTCCACCGCCCGGACGTCCTCGACTGCCACGAAGGTCGTCTCTCCACCGAGAACTCGCCCGACCATACTCGAGCTGGAACATCTGTTTCGACCACCGGTGCTATCCATGTTTGTCGCTGGAGGTTCCGAGTGCCCACCCATGTTGAATGTCTCTTACGGGGTTGGTTTGGTCGTGGGAAGAGTGACGAGCCGGCTAGGACGCTCATACGAGCCGCACGGCCATCTGTATCGAAGACACTGACCTCTCGCTGGTTATTTTCTTGTGATGTATCATCGGGTGACAGCCAAGCGGCGCTGATCTGAACTTCTGCATCGTAGGGAGATTGGGTGGGCCATATGGTTCGGCGATTGGAGCGGTTGGGCTGGTAAGTGTTCGCACTTGGGGTAGGATTGCTAAAGTTCAAGAAGCGAGAAGCGCGTTGCGGAATTGACATGTTCGATCAATTGGTAGTTATCCAGATATCCGGTTATGCTCTGCCCTGCCTTTTCGAAGAATAGAAAAAGAAGAATCGCGACCAGCACAGACGAACAAAAGATACACACCAAAAAAAGATTTGCAAGCAGCAAGAAAGAAAGAAACGAAGAAACGAAGAGAGAAACAAAATGCAAGCCTCGATGGACAAGCCAAGCAATTGGCAACCTCCACATAAGTACCTATGTGCAAAAAATGCGCCAGCAAGCCTCTCAGCGCTCATCACAGAAGCAGCGCATAGGCCTGAGGCATGCGCGTCCTTGTCGTGTCACAGAGGCCCACAGTCCCCATTTTCACTGCCTACGATAAATGACGGAGCGGAGCCTCATGAGGTCGAATATGTGAAACTTGACATGGCAATATTAGATAGGGGACCCCCTTTCACTCGGATAACCGACAGATGGGAGAATTGTGCAAAGGGTCGGAATGTGCTGGTAGATTCCATACATCTTTTTCAGTCCTCTGGAGAGTTGGAGGGAGGATAGTAGATGCATTAGATCGGCACCATACCCTCGACATCGCCCATTTCTCGAGTCTAGAAACGGAGTCGACCGACGACGACGACCATTCAACACAGGGATCTCAATGACAGATCGCCAAGGCTCTGCAACGCATAGCATGGCAAGAAACATGTCTTCCCGAGAGGAGCCGAGCACCCAGTGACACGGCAAAGAAGCATCGAAACAAGAAACATTCGTCGGCAGCAGGGTGCATAAATACCATTCTCACTGTGTCAGTCACGGGCAGTGACAGCCGTCACGCGGCCCGTCTACCTTCTACATGACGTGGCACCTATAAACAAGCGACGAACTAAGAGTGATAGCTTCCCGCAGAACGTGGGAATAGACCAAGCTCCTGGGTATGGTAGTGGGTCTGGTGGGTACGTGAGCGCACGACGACTGTTGGTGAAACGGCCCGAAGCAGCCGCGTGTTTGGAACGCCGAGACGGGCTGGACAACGCTTTGGTCGTCAGGTAGACAAACGTGACGGGTTGATAATTCCATGATTCGATTCTTCGCGTCGGCTGTTATCGACGTGTCAAGTTGTATCCACGTCTCCAAACCAAACGCCATGCCCCGAAAACGTCATTCTAATGAAAACGCCAATGGTAGGGTATACTCCATCCATTACCATATCCGCCTCCCAACTCACCATCCTGTCCATTCTAAGTCCCTTACTGAAATATACATACATCTCGTCTTGTTCTATGCGCAGAATGGATGCTCTCATCTATCCATCGTCTTAGTGAATTAACCCCATTGCATCTTCATCCTCAAGCAGTTCTTCACCAAAAAATGTCTCGCCTCTAAAGTATGGATCTCTTCACTCCGGCCATGATCTCTTCTCCCTCAACGCCATCCTAACTTCCGGCTCGAAGTCCGCACCATCTCCATCATTCTCCTCCTGCCAATCTTGTTGTCTGGTTACGGGCGTTATGTCTTGTGCTTCAAGCGCACTAAGAGTATGCTCTGACACCTCGCCCTCCTTCGAAGTGGTATGTGTAGCCTGAGATGGAGATAGAACAGAGGCTTGTGTAATGGTCCTTTGTCTCTCCAGCTCTGCTCCAGCGGTAGATTCTCCTCCAGCCTCGCTGTCATTGTTCTGTAGCGCGCTTCCGGGTGTTGTATCCGTCTGGGCCGCTTCTGCTGCAATGTTCGGATCGGGTATAAGAATAGCATGGCTATTACTCTCAGCCCGCTCCATCATCTGTGCACCTCGTGCCTCTTCGGGAAAAGACGACATCCGCTGACTCTCAGTCTCCCTGAACGGCGTCGTAACAATAGAATTCGTCTCCGACGATCCCTCCTCCTTCATCCTGCTCTCACCCACCTGCACCATCTCACTAAAAGCCCCCTTCATCCCCCCACTCCCCTCCTCCAGCCCCTTCTCCTCACCTGTAACCAAGATTGGTAGTGCAGGCAAAGATATCGAGTGCAAATCTGCCGTACTCCTCTTACTCCCCAGCCTTTCTCGCTCCCCCGCACGCCCATCCCCTCTCTTCTCCACGACCAATTCCCGCATCAACCCTACCAAATCCGCCGCCTTGAACGGTTTCTGCACAACCCGATCCGCGCCCGCCTTCCTCGCCGCATCAATCTGCTCCTGTCTAACATTCGCCGTCACTGCAATAATTGGCAATCGGCCTTTGAGATGACCAGTGAGTTCCAAACGTCGAATCTCGGAGGTACACGTCAGGCCGTCCATGACGGGCATTTGCATGTCCATCAGCACCACGTCGAAGACGATTTTGTTCGATTCTAGGGTGCTGAGGGCCTCGACGCCGTGGTTTGCTACTTCGACTTCGCAGCCTGATTTGGTGAGGTGCTTGCGGAGGACGCGCTGGTTAATGACGTTATCTTCTACTAGCAGTACCCACAGCTTGGGATGCGGACTCGGGACGGTCATGGTTTTGTGCAGCACTAGTGATTGCGGACCTGTCGGCGCCGAAGTCGGACGAGCAGGGGTTACATGTTCTTGAGGAGGAGTCTCGGTACGCCTGGTCTTGATATAAAACACAAATCTACTGCCCTCCCGCGACCGACTCATGACGCCAATTTCCCCTCCCATCTTCTCCGTAAGCTCTTTTGAAATGTACAATCCTAGCCCAGAGCCCCCGTAGGTAACGTGCGTTTTCGTGTTTGCTTGGCGGAAGCGTTCAAAGATCTTGGTGATCTCGTTATTGTTCATGCCGATGCCAGTGTCTCGGAGGCTGAAAGTGAGAAACACAACCTCAGCGGTACCCCACTCTGCATTGTCCGTAACATCAATGGCATTCTTGCCCTTGGGCGCCCAATGAAGATCTTGTGGAAACGTCGCGGCAGTGGCGAACGCACCACCCGTGGACCGTGGTGACGCCAATGAGGCGCCATACCGAACCTCGATGCGTCGTACTTTTTCACCCTTGACAAATTTGATCGCATTGGTGAGAAGGTTCATGAAGATCTGTGTGACCCTAGATGGATCCAGATTAAGATACTCGACTTGGAGGTCTTTGATCGAAGTCTCTGCTATCACAGACGTAGTGATGTCGTTGGTGCGCAGCTCGGCGTCGAACAAGGCCATCACGGAGTCCACAAGTTTGGACGGTCGAACTGGCGCAGGTGTCACAGACAGAAGGGTCGATTCCAGCCGTCCTAGAGTCAGCACATCGTCTATAATGCGTTTCTGGTGTTTTGCACAGTCGAGGATAGTGTGGGCATTTGCAACATTGTCTCGCAACGTTTCCAGGACCGCATCTGGAATTGTGTCAATGTACGCCTTCGTCTCTATGTCTGAAATGGAGGCCGAGATAGTATCAGCACAGTGTACAATGGCCGACAATGGATTACGCATCTCGTGGGACACGACGTCAATGAAGGCCTCCTGCTGCTGCTTGGCGGCCCGCGCGTCCGCTGCTATCCGCGCTTGCCAGGCTTCTGCCCACTTGAGCCGGGATATTTCAGTGGTACATGCCATACCAGACATGGTGAGACCGTGTTCCTTGTACGGAAATGCGAGTATCTGTATTATTGCGGGCTGTGGGTCACCCACAGGCGGAACAAAGAGGCGCTTCAGGCGCAGTTCGGCAGCAGCATCAGGCTCTCCAGACAGAATGCGGCGCCAGACATGGGCGGCCTTGTCCCGGTCCTCCTCGAGAAAGACGTCGTATATTCTGTCCACGGGCGGAGTGTTGTCGTTCCCGAGCAGCCCTCCAGCCAGCGCGAAGAACATCTCATTCGCCCAGATGATGGACCCATCCTTCTTTGCATGCACCATGCCGACGCTTGCATGCTGCACCAGATGTCGTACCTTCATGTCAGAGAATTCGAGCTCCAACTGCAGTCTTTCTTGCTTTCTGCGCAGATTCTCCGCATCCCAGGCCGAAGCGAGGACGGATGATGCCATGCGCGTCAAGTCAACAGTGAACTGCTCACACGTGCTGTCGAACGGGCGACAAGGATTCGTCCCCACGGTGAGGAAGCCAAAGAGGCGCACGCCCGTAGTGAGCGCGACTGTGATGACCTTGTCCGTGGGCTCGCCGAAGCCGAGCCAGGTGACGCCGTCGAACCGACTGTCGACCCGTGTGACGACCCTGCCAGCCAGGGCTTCGCGACACATGGGCGCAACTCCGTCGTGATCTTCCAGGTCCTGGCCATCTCGCAGCAGCGCATGGCCCTCCGGAATGCCAAGGTGACCCCTCAATTTCAGCGCAGTCCTCCCCGCCAGCGTGGTCGTGTCTGCCTCGTGCAGCAGCGCCAGGGGGATGTCCAGCGGACCGGCCTCCAAGCTCTTCATGATGTGCGCATACACGGCATCCACCTCCAGCGTGCCCGGCGTCGCAATCAGATTGAGCATGTGCGTGCGCCGGTCGTGGATCTTCTGCAGCGTCACCTCGAACAGGGCATTGTAGAAGCCCTCGACCTTGCCATCCAGCCCGCGGATGGGCGTGAAGTTGCCCGTGAAGAACGTCTCCTCCTTGTATCCGTTGCGCTGCACCATCATGGGCGCCTCGATGACGTCCTGCGCCACACCCGACCGCACGCCCTCGTGGAACATGGGGCCAATGAAGGGCAGCAGCTCGGGGAAGCCGAAGCCAAAGGACTGGCCCATGAGCAGCGGGTGTGCGCCGGCAGCGAGGGGCACAAACTGGGCGTTGTAGACGGCGATGTGGTCGGGGCCCCTGTGGGATGCTATCAGTCTACCGCCCGCCAGGAGGCCGCGGCCAGGCTCACCAGTACAGCGTGGCCGCACGGCTGTCGCTCATGACCATGTGCGTGTACATGCGCAGTGCCGTGCTCCATGTCGCCGTGGGACCCAGATCAGTGGCGGCCCAGTCGACATTGCGAAAAAACTGGACGTGTGGCGTCTGCGGCAGGTCCAGAGTCCAGTCGCGAGCCGCCGTGGAGTCGGAAGGCGACATGAAATCGGCATGCTCGGGAGCACTGCCAGTGTTGTGTCGATGGTTTTGTTGTTGTTGTGCGTGGGGGAGAGACATGGGACTGGGCCGGCAGCCATTGTGAGGCTGAACCTCAAGTCGACGCTACAGACGCGTGCCCCACTACTCGAGCGCCCGCGGCACTAGCCCGTGAGAACGGCATATCCGCTCCGCTCGTGCAGTTGGTGGGCATGAGGGCTGTGGAGGTGAGAAGGTGTGTGTGGGCGTGTGTGCCAAGCGAAGCACGGTAGACGGCTCTTGCAACACAGCGCGCAGTGGTTTACCGATCGTGCCACGGCCCCTCTGCTGCAAGCAGCCCATTTCGGCGACACCACCACGAAGTCACGTGTGCACACCCCTGTGTTCTGCATCCATTCGAAGTACTCCATCTGAGGTTCTTCGGGCTGAATATCCACAACACTAGCTGTATAGCATAGCTCTAGTCCTTTTTCCCATTCCACCCCTACCCAGGTATTTCTTTCCGCAAGTCCAATTGCACCAGCATGTTCAACGCCAAGATGCCCAAAATGCTGACTAACCCACATCCCCTTTCCATATGACGGTATATGCAGCGTTGCTCACATTCTACAACACGTTAGCTGTCATCCCACACCCCTTGCCATCTTGGGAAGAACATACCTCTCAACCGGACTCAGCCCCAGCAGCCTCATCCCGTTATTCAGCACCTGCCTCGCCGCCCCATACAGTGCCAACCGCGCCAACATGACCTCCCTCTCACTGCCCACGACCTGCAAGTGATCATAACTCGAGCTAATCGTATGCACCATCTTGAACAGGTACGTCAACACGGTCGTGGGCTCCTGGGTCTTCACTGTGTTGAGAAACATATCCGGCCATGCGGCCAGCTGTCGGACGACTTCGATCGCATGAGGCTCATTCAGCAGCGATAAATCAGCCGTGGAGAGATCTGACGGGATATCGGAGACGGCTTGCGAGACTTTTCGGTGGATGGAGCAGAGACGCGCGTGTGCGTATTGGAGGTAGGGGCCTGTGTCGCCTTCGAAGGACGTCATGCGATCCATATCAAAGTTGTAGTTGTTTATCCTCTTGCCCTTCATATCTTGCACCATGACGGCCGATATGCCCAGAGTATCCGCTGTCTTGACTGGGTCCTCGACCTGTTTGTACTTGTCGTCATTGCTCCGCATCACTTCGTGCATCTTGTCACCCACATCCCGCAGAATGTCGTCCAAAAACTTCGCAGTGCCTTTCCGAGTTGACATGCCCAGCACCATGCCGAAGTTGATGTGCTGGCAGCGAGTAGAGATATCGGTGTGGCCCATGAGTTCCATGATTTTGAAGAGTTGGGCGAGGTGGAGGTCTTGTTGTGAGGCGACAACGTAGATCATGTTGTCGAATTTATGCTTCTCGTAACGGGTCGAGGCCTCGCCAATATCACGGGTGAGGTAGAGCGACGTGCCATCCTTCTTCTTCACAATTGCTTTACCGAGCTTCTTCATCTCTTTAGCATCCTTCTTGGGATCTTTGACATGTTTTGTAAAGTCAACGATGACGGCCCCCTCCGAGTCTTCTGTGACGCCCTTCTCTGCCATAAGCTTTGCTGCCGTCTCCATTGACTCTTCGCTGACTTGCGATTCGCCAGAGTACTCGTCATATCGGATGTTCAGCCGGGCGTAGGTTTGTTTGTACTTCTCAATAGACAGGTCCCGGAAGCGCTTCCAGAGACCGAGTGCCTTTTCCTCGCCGTCGACCATACACTTGAAGTAGTCTCGAGCCTGCTGGTCCACACCTGTCTCCTCAATCTTCTTAATATCAGCCTCCAGCGCACTCGTGTTCTCGCTCTTCTCCTTTAGTTCTACAATCTTGGCCTTGGCCGTCTTCACCTGGTCGGCTTCATCGGCCGCAATCTTGCTGATCTTGACATAGACGTCGTACAAATGTCCGATGGGATTCTTCACCAGCTCCTCCTCGGATCCAAACTGGTCGAATCCCAGCGCGAGCACGCCGTACTGCTTGCCCCAATCCCCAAGATAGTTCATGCGGTATACATCCCATCCGGCGCCCTCATACAAATTGGCCAAGAACCCTCCGATGATGGTCGACCGCAGATGTCCGGCGTGAAATGGCTTCGCAATATTCGGAGAACTGAACTCAACAATCATCTTCTTCCGTCCCTGTGCCGGATCCGCCGGGTCGCGCAGCCCCAGGTTCATATTGAAGCCGTAAGCCGGGCCTGATTTGAGAATCATCGGAACCACAAGGGACGTAAGCGGCGCCGGCTTGAAGAAGAAGCCCACCCACTTCTCCTGCTTGACCACGGGCTTCTCAATGAGAGGCGATTCCGGAAACTTGTCCACAATCTCCTGCGCAAAAGCGTCGGCCTTCTTGTCCTTTTGCCTCAGCGCCGGCACCGCAAGCTGCAAATCGCCATTCTCGGCCTTTGTCGTCCATGCCAGCAGCGGATAGACAATCTTTGCGTCTATGCCTGTGATCTTGACGAGTTCTTCGGTGATGTGCGAGCGGTAGATGTCGACGGGGTTGAGTGTGGGGTACGTGTTTGGGGCCTGGGGGACCGTGTCGAGACCGAGTGTCTTGAGCGTCGAAGCTACCTCGTCGATGGACACGGCCGCGGTTTTCGACGCGTCCATGCTGGCGAAGGGAGCGAAGTCGATTTGGTTGTATTGCCGGGCTTCGGTTCGTGGGTGGCTGGAGCTGGAATGTGTTCGGATAGGGAAGCCCGAGAGGCGACAGTGAAATAGTGTCTGGGGGTGATGACTGGTCGTGTGAGTCAATGCAGTCGCCAGCGGCCTGGCAAAAGTCGTGAAAGTGAGAACAGAAGAATTGAAGCGGGGACAACCGAAGTGACTAAGAGTGCGCTGCATGCAGGCGTGGCGACGAGGGCAGAATTTGTTTGTGGTGGGGCAGATTTCACTGTTTGTACTTTGCAAGGCTTGAAAGCGTGTTTATGGCGGGGTACCAGTTGGAAGTTTACCAGCGACCGCCAACTGTGCGTAACAAATTTTGGAGAGTCGTAGTTGCTCAGAAGTCAGCACTGCTAACTGGTTTAGGATGCCAGACCTGCTTACGTGTCGTAACGAAAGCTCCCTTGCCATTGCTGCCATTTCACACCAAGTCTTCTCACACTAGCTTAATTAATCTGAGCGGTGCTGGACCTCGTCCAGACCTTCGTCACCATAGCACAGCATTGCATTCAGGGACCGAGCCTCTTCCAGCCACAAACATGTCACGAGCACAGAAAAAACTTCTCAAATGTCTTGCAGTTATCTGCAACACCATCTCAAATCGTCCGTTTCCACACCATCTAGATTTTCGAGTCATGACTGCATCCCAAAACGCGCCCGTAGGACAACGTTCCAGTCTCTCGGGGTATATATCGGGGTATATGATTTCTGCTTCTATCCGTCCGTATCACCTCTGGATCCGCGTCAGTAGAATACTCCAGCATCGCCCATCTCCGTTGCATCCGTTCCCTGCATGCTCATGCGTGCAATTCCGCTTTCGTAAAGTTCCCGTTCAAGTCGTCCGTGAAGCCCAAAGCAAGTCTCTCGTCGCTTGACACTCTCCCCCACTCCAACAACAGTCTCATAGTGTAGATGAGCATGTCCTCTTTGCGCAGGACCTTCTCCGCCCACTCCTTGCCTGTCATCGCAATCTTCTTTGCCTGCTCATCATGGGCGCCTACAATCCCTAAGTTCGCCCCATTCTTCCCAGGGGCCTTGACCTCGGTTCCGGTGCCGATGAAGTAGTCAAGGATACCATACACATCGATGAATGAGTTGTCCATGGGCACAAAATGCAGCCATGGCACAAGGCGCGAGTCATGCCACTCGGAATATATTGTGGCTTTGATCGGGAGCGAAGTCGAAAGCAGAAAACCTCGGTAGCGGCCGGAGAAGCTATTTCCATCAATATCGGGGAGATACTTGTAGCTGTACTGTTTCTTCATCTCCATGCTCTTTTTGAGCGAGAAGTAGTGGTCCGTGTAAGGGCACTTTGGACTTCCCGAGTCCGGGTAACAGATAAGGTTTACGACGCCAACATCTGCAATGCCGTTCAACCATGGTTCCATGTCCATGTGGCGTTTTGCCGTCAGGTGGTATCTATTGTGAGACGGAAGAACAAAGTTTGGACCCTTTCCCTGTTTCTCGACGTCGTGTTCGACAAGCCCAACGGCTGTGCCATTGACCATAGAGACAAATCTGTGGCGCTGAAAACGTGTCCAATTTTTTTCCCGGTTTCGACCGCCAGTAGCTCCACCTCTCCATACCGCCTTTGTGGTCTTCTCCTCCCACTCGCTCCCATGGGATTCGCCTCCGGAGTAGAAGGGGTCATCTGTCCAGTACATTGCGGGCGGAAGGAGAATATCGTTATTCATCGGTAATTTCGAACCACCAAAGACGGGAATGAGGTGGTGCGTTGTAGACTGGGAAATGGGCTCCACGAAGCTACCGTGGGTTTCCCGTAAGATAGGCTGCAAGCATGGATCCTTTGCTACTGTCCAATTTTGAATGTAGCCATGGTATGAACCAACAGGAAATTCTGATGAAAGCGGAGGAGGGCCTGCGAAGCTGCCAACCTGGGGGACATTTCGCGATGGCGAGTCTGGGGGGCAGCCAACGCGGGCGACATCCCAGAACGGACCTTGACCTATCCATTCAATGGCAGGAGGCTCGCCAGGATCTTCTCCGTGCGGGGTTACAGTGTTCGATGTTGCGTTACGGCGAGGACGGAAAAGGCTTCTGGACTCTCGTTCCTTACGTATATATCTGTTGATATCTTCCCAAGGCACGATGACTCGAGACTCATCCATGACGTTCAGTGGAACATCGATGTCTGGCAACCACTCCTCAATGTTGGAGATGAGATCTCTCCACAGATTCATCCACACTCTTGGCTGATCTGTATATACAGTCGTTGTCCTGTTTTTCACACTGATGACCTGCGTAAAATGCCGCGAATATTGTCGAATAAGCTTTGCCTCAAGCCCCCAGAAAGGCGCCAAATCATCGTAGATCTGGTCAAAGAAGTCCTCCACCATGACCGCTCCATGGGCTTGCGCAAACTTGTACCATCCGTCAAATCCAGGAGGCGGATGCCGACCTCGACGGCGCCGATATGCCGCAGCTGTCGAGTTGAGGTCTATTGTCTGTTTGGCCATTAGGACATGCCATTCCGTCTCGGCCTTCTTCATGAGATAGTCAATTGGGTGTTCCCCACTCTGTACTAAATCATGTACTGGGGTTATCGGTCTGTAGTCATGTGGAACAGTGAAGGAGGGGGTAAGGCTTGTGTCGCGGCGCCAAAGCCATACAGTTCCTGTGAAGATGATGGCAACGGTAATGAACGTAAGCACCCGGACGGGTAGCAGTCGTGGGGAACATGCCATCTGAGTGGGCTTTGCGTGGCGTTTGGTTTGCGAGCAGGAAGTTGTAGAAAGCCTCACGCGTGCAAGGCCAAACAACAGTAGGTGTCGTACCGGGTGAGGCGGAAGTGATTGGGGCTGCGCCTCAAGACTGTGACTAACGAGTTGCAGGGTTGCAGGTGTGTTCGCTGTGCAATCAATGTCGAGGGGCACAATGTAGTCAACCTCAAGGTGGTACGCGCGGCGTTTGATCCGTTGTTTGGCCCATGCTGGGTGAAGGCAAGAGCAGGCAATTGCACAGGCAAAAATTTCGGGAAACAGACTATGGTGCTGGAACCGTGAAAACAAGGTGGAAACCGAGAAACAAAAGGGATTCGACGTGGCTACCGCACAAGTAAATAAGCTAGAGTCGAAACTGGCACTGGCCCAACGTGCGGCGCTAACCGAAAATGTCGGCGTGAACTACTAGGAACCCTGGAATACCTACATCTATCTCATTCGCAGACACCCATAAACAGCCGATATTTTAGGTAACGGAAGAGATTTTACTCCATGTGCTGATCGATTGAGCTGGTTTGTTGCTCTATACAGAGTATTGGTCCGTACTCTTTGTCTCCACATCGTCAGCCAATGAAGTGTTTGTACGCGCACTACCGTCCCTATACGGTAATTGAGCGAATCCTGAGGAATCCTCCAGGAGTCCCTTCAAGGAGTAACACGAAGTCAAGTTCCATCGCGGCCACAGATGTGAATTAGTATAACCTTTGTTTGGCCCTTGAAAACCTGCGTAGCCGGCGAGGAGCAATGCACAGTCGTCACATCGCAAGAAGAGCATGAATCCATCAATCGAATGTCTACCATCCGCTACTCACAGCACAACTTTTGGTCCTTCTGGAACTCAAGGTTAACGAATAGTGAGGCTTGGCAGATAGTCTAGAAACCTCCCAAGTGATGGGCATCGTTGGGTGTTAAAAAGTGAAGCAATAGTTGAGCGACGCACTGGAATTGGTTCTAGAACGTGAACGTCGAGAGTCGCAAGCATTAAAATCAGTTGACCACTTCGGCAGCGAACGCCCAATGCGTCTACCAGTACCTTGCTGCAGTGGTCATGAAGGCTGTCCGACTCCGTGCCGAAAAGAGTGCCTTCTGCATATGAGACGACTCACTGGTCTAATTGGGAGGCCATCAAAGATCTGCAGCGTGACCACGCCTTGCAGCCGCCGGGTGCGGCTCTTCCTCAGCCCTAGTGAAGCTCTGGTGAGCTCGGCTGCAGGGGGAAATTGTTGCCCTGTTGAAATTGAACTACGATCTGGCTGAAGGCAGGCAATCATTGAAATCTGTGACCTTGGACCATATTCAACTAAAGGTCAAGGTATGTCGCCGCCATCTTTGACAAGTTCCCTTAAGGTTTTCAGTAGGTAAGTGCAATTGCTCCCCCACTCTAGTGTTCTCGTCACATATTGACTGCAGCAGAATGGCTTCTTGTGTATGCACCTGTGCGAACCGAGCGGCGATCAGGTTCTTGCAGCTCTGCATGTCGTCTATTGCATCTGGTCAAGTCATTCGTCTTGGGCCCTTTCTGCACGCTCCATTTTATCAGGTCGGCGACCACTGCCAGCTGATGAGCGCAAGTCAGTGCAATGCGGCGACGTAGTCTAGCATTTGTCAGTGATTACCATCCTGGAACAGTCGATATTACCACTTTGTCGAGAATGTTTAAAATTAGTCTGCCGTGTAGTGACCTGTGATGAACAACAGTGTGCTTAACGTTGTGCCGATAGATACGCAACAGATTCTCTAAGACACTGTCCTCCCCGTGTCTGCCGTTCTACATATAGAAGAAACGCGGTGGTTCCCGAAGCCATGGACTCAAGAGCTGAGGTTTGCCAACTATTCATCTCAACTGCTCTTACCACATCCGTTTTGGAACAGATACTACGTATTGGATATGTCCTACATGTGGTGAACACGCGGCGCTTCCCAATACCAAGGATCCGTAAGCTGAGATCGTCTACTTTGGGAGGTGACACGGATTGGAAAGAGGAGCCTTGTACTCAGTCCTGAGACCGTCATTCCGAAATGGCCACCGGACAGCATGATGCGTTAGACGAAAGAGTAAAGCAGGAGAGAAGGGGCAGTCCTCGGTTGGTCTAAATGGGAGACAAAGAAAGACGTGTCGTCCGGCATTGCCGAGATTACCGCGTGTGAATGCCCAGGGCTGGCGACGCGCACTTGAGTTCGCTACTGGTTGGCTACAAGGCGCTGATATCTGTCGTGATAAACGACGCTAGAGCGTCAAGCGCGGATTCGCTACTGTGATTTGTCTAATCTGCATGTGTGACATATGGTACGTACCGTTGTCCCCATATGCGGACAACTCTAGGTCGGGTAGGGCGAAATGCCTTGGTCGGAAGGGTACTGTCACTGATTGGTGGCAAAAGCCCAGCCAGACGTCGAGGAAAAGAACAAAGCGGCTCTGCATGTGTTGACTAAAGAGGCGCATTAAAGCAGGTAGCCGTACGCAGGATCGCACTTTAAAAGAGATAGTTCGCAGCGGCTCTGGGATGGGATTGCAAGATAAAGGAAATGATGGGTATCAGACCCAGCGCACCGGAGAGTTTCCTAGGAGCTGGATCCAGCAATCTGGTTGTCGGCTTCGTGCTCCACTTTCCACAAAAGAAAGGTTACACTCGGTCATACCACAGCCTTGAGGTTTCAATACGAGATGGACGGGGACGCCAGGAAAACCGGGGCTTCGACAAGATCTGGTGCAGTCACCAAATTGCCCCGCATATAGATGGACCTTGTCCTTGAAATGTAGAGGTAATACCGAGCCGCTGCAGGCAGTCCAGCAGAGATTTCCAGAACCAGGATATGTGGTCGGGAAAGATTCTGGATAGTCGAGTGGCATGCGCCCCTTGTTGCCAAAAGAAATGCAGATCGACTTAAGGAAACGACTTTCTCATAAAACGTTGTACAGCGGGGAAGATGCGATTCAGCTTGCACCAGGTCTGCCTGTCTCTAGTGTAGGGGCTGAGATCGAGGACAAGTCACACATAATTCTTCGGAGAGATGGCCAACAGCTGTCGGTCAGTACTCGTAACAACGCTCGGTAACCACAACCGAACAAGGCACCAGATTCGGTGCTTGAGGGCGTTATGGCGATCGGTAACGTCGTCCGACATGAGATGTATCGAAGAACATGCCATCTGCTACGATGCCAACAATAGATGGTGTGCAAGAGATGCAGCCAGCTATCCGTCAGGTGTTGGGTCGGGCCGTCGGATAGCGTTGGTTGTCATCTTTGGCAGGAACGGACGGTTCTTGCGGACATGTTCGGTCTCGTGTTGTCTGCAACATTTGAGAGCCATAGTGGGTCATCTCGAAGGACCTCTGCATAATTTCAAAAGCGGCAACTGGCAATGAGGCGGAATCGAGGCGTGCGTGTGAACTAGGTGTAGCGGTGCTTTTTGTGGCAGAGTGCTATTTTGCTTTTTGAGACCAATAAGACTCGTTCCCATTGGGAGCTGCAGAGGTGGTACAGACAGGGTCTTTGGGGAACGCAAGACCTGGACGGCGGCATTTTGTGGCAAGTTGGCCTGACACGCGGCGCCCACAGGAATCCACGACGATGGAGAGCGGTGTCCGAGTGCAGATGATTTTGAATCGGATCTGCAATCTTACCTGCAGCCACCGGCCAAGATCGAGTACATGTGGTTGGTACGCCGACGCCGCCATGAACAGGGCTGGATGCTGCACGCAGAAGCGCTCTTGCAGAGACAAGGGCCCGCCGATAGAGGGCTCGGTGTCTGGTTCACCTGGACTGGTAGCAGGGAGAAAAGCATAGAAGGGCCTCGGGCAGAAACAGGCGTAGAAGCCAATGGCTGAGGGCGGGCCAGCGTGGGCGTCGCCTGCAATGCCCACCAGGAGAGGCAAGAGCGTGCTAGAGCCGCAACATGAGCGAGAGGGTATAAATGGAGGAGCAACGTCTCCATGAAGGCCGCTGGAGATTGCATGAAGCAGCTCACAGACAGCTGAAACATCTGCTCCAACGTCCGCATCTCCCAACGGTCCAGCAGACTCCGGAGCGTGTGCCTCGAGACGCGATACTGCCCGATTCCAGGAGGGTGTCATCGCGGCGATATTGGTCAGTCCAAGGTAGGTTTGTCGGAAGAGCTCGGTGCCCCCCAATCCACGATGCAGTGAAAGGGCCGGTCGACACATCCGCCAGTGCGGCCTTAGGCTTCATGCTGCAATGGCAGCGGAAGCAGGCAGTCCGTTGCTGGTGGTGGTGGGCGACGGCGTGAGGTTGAAAGAAAGCATGGCTGATATACCAATGGCAGGCTAGCTTGGACCACCACCCGAACCGGTACCTGCCCGTGGGCCCGCCCGGCCGAAGCACCGCGCTGCCGGGAGAGGTGCCTTTTCCCAGTCGGCATCGCACGTCTCGCGGGCTGCCTCGCTGCAGACGGCTGTGGGAGCGCCGCCTGGACGCTCACGAGTCGCGCCGGAAGGGCTGAAGTGAGGCCACAGGCACACAGACGTCACCGGTCAGTGATCGGAGGTGGGAGTGGGCACAGTCACTGGCGGGAAGTGACGACGGCACTTTGAAGGTGAGCATGAGCGGTCCGTTGCTTCCAGATGCAGTTTCGCAGTTTCCATGCGCGTGTCGGGCCTTCCCTTGTGCAGATGGCCCCTTCCCCTTTGCAGTTGGTTCCTTCTATGCATACTGCAGGCTGTCCCTTCCCTCTCTTGTGCGGCTCTTCCCTTCCCTTCCGCCATCGTCCCTTCCTCTCCACCCCCGTCCCTTCCCTTGCGCCGTTCGCTGCTCCCAATTTCGCTTCGCACCTCCGATGCTATCGCTATCGCGCGATCCCTGTCAGCCACATGGCTATTCCCACCAGGGGACCCGTCAATGCGCACTGCAACACGGCCTGCTACAGCACCTCCACACCTCTACACCCTCCCCCCCCCCATCCAGCCTTATATCCTCCTCATTATCCCGTCCGCGCTGCCCTCATCTACCTCGAGCACGGCGCGGTGCATGTCGAAGGATGGTCTCTTTAGCCTGAGTCCGCTGCCTCCCCCGCCCACCAATCAGGGCGCCCGTGGACAGGCATCGCGTCAGATCGCAGGCCCGCCAGTGGGGCGCGCTAGGGTGGTGCAGAGTCTCTTTGAACCTCACCTCACCTCACACGCCTATATCGTTGTCGATATGGCGCTGTCGGGCGCTGCCCAAGTGTGTCCTCAGCAGAGGCAGCGATAAGATTACAGGGCCTCCCTCGCTGCCCAGAGGGTACTGGCTGCCCGTCTCTCTGTCTGCCCGCTGCTGGTATAGCATATGGACAATGGCAGAGGCAATGTGAGAGGCCTGACTCGTGGCTTGAGCTCAATTTCCTATATCTCTGTTCCGGCTGCCGACCAATCTTCGCGATGTCATGGACAGAGGCGTACTTTAGGACGCCGAGCTGCGCGCATTTGGTGTTTGCCTGTGTTTTCCCTGGTCGTCTGTTTTTGCCTATACCGCCGTTTCTCCTTCGTTCCTGCCTTCCTGCCCGCTCGGCATAACACTGCAGGCTGCGCTTTGCCGTTGCAGAGCATTACCTCGCACCACTCTTCTTTGAAACTTTGCTAAGTCAGTCCAGGTTCAGCCTTCATCAGATGCAAAGGGGCAGAGGTCGAGGTAGAAATCCCAACCCTGCCCGCAACTCGTCGACGAGAGGAAGCAGATCCAATTCTCGCCGCGCCACTCAACAAGCATCTCTGCGCCGATCAGCCCGTCTGGCCCAACTGCTCAACGGCAACACTGACATTCCAACTGCACCACCGGCACCCACAGTCAACGGGTCAATGGCCGACGTTGCAAGACCACGCACGATAGGGAACCGGGCCGTGGGAAGATCGAGACATCACGGCGGCCGCTCATCCGGGAGATCTAGATCGGGCCGGGCCTCACTCTCACCAGAAGACATCCGCTACGCCATGGATGTCATCGTGCAGCCGCCCGCTACGGCTCGGGCCGGAAACAACTGGCCACTCATTGTTCGCCTGCGCACGACAAACACAGATCCCGAAGATGCCCTGCTGGACTCGGCTAACCTTGTGGCTGTGGCGACGCTAATACCCGCGCCCAACTCGTCAAGTTCGTCTGATCCAAACACGCTGAACACTTTGCTTGCCGGCCGCCGCTTCGACTCCATCCACCCCTTCTCGGACGACGAGGCCGACGGCTTTCTCGGCTCTATGGAGATGGACGATCCCAGCGGCGTGGGCTACGTGCACTTCCCCGACCTTGTCATCCGCCAGGCCGGCATGTGGTGCGTCCGCATAACGCTGATTCGCATCCGAAGCTCCAGCTCCGAGCCCCCTGCTTCATCCATTGCCGGAGGCGCGAGCGTGCAGGTTGTCGATAGCAACCCGATTGTGGTCCAGCAAGGGACTGGTGCATCTACCATGGCCCACTACAACGGTAAGCATATGGTAGCTACCTATTAGTTTCGTCCACTTTCCTAATTCATGGTGTCTGATGTACAGGGGGCGATGAAGAAGAAGATGATGATGGCGGGTGGCTGGAAGTGTTGAGGACGCTTCAGACGAGGAGGCGATCTGGTGGCGGATGAGAAGTGAGAGTGAAGCTGCACATAAAATACTTTCGGTACCGTTTGGGGCGGCGACGTGTACGACCAGTGTTTAATACTTGGATTTCTTTCTTTCTCTTCTAGAGGTTGAGGGAGCAGGGGTGTATGATGTTGGCTACAGCTGTGCTGTGAACTGCATAGAGGGGAATATGGAGGGATGTGAGGAGCCGGTACCTAATGGAGCATGGTTAGTCTGCATAGTCCCCGTCACTACTGCATTAGCTATACTTCCCAATGTGTGTGTGCCTGACTCATGACGTACTTTCCATGTGAAGCCGTTGGTCGCCACATCATATTAAATTGATTTCATATGGCGGATCGCGCGCTGATGAATGACTTCCCCTAATACAATACGGGAAACTCTTGGCGATATCAGAACCTGAATATTGCTATCAGCAAATCAATTTGAGAAAGATATGATAATTTGAGTTAACACAGGGTATCATATATATGCCCATCATCCCTCAGCCCGTCCAAATATCCCTTAACCCGTCCGAATGCAACCTCGTTCCAATCACCGCCCAACCGGCCAACCACCCAACCCTAACCCTTTTCACACTCCTCACGGCAATAGTTTCGACTCCGTTTCTGCCTTCTGTCTCAGCCTACTCAACGGCAACGGAACATCAGTCGAATACCCCAACTCGCCCTGCATCTTCTCCACCTTCTTCAACGTCTTCCCCACCAGACTGGCTATCCACCGATCATTCGCCATCGCACTCACTGTATTCACTCCCGCCTTCCTCATCCCATCTCTCGTCTTGCTAGTCGCGTCCCTGAAGCCTGTATCCATTTTGCGCATGAAACCCTTAAAGCCGGTTTCAGCAGCGACGATGTCGGACTGCGTAGGCGTAGTCGCTGATGCGAGAGAACTGACGTCGCTTTCGAGATTATCCGATTTTTCGGAATCATTGGATGCAATACTACCTACACGTCGGATCTCTCGTAAAGCCTTTTCTTCCTCAAATGTCTTGTCGGTTTCAATGACCTTTGTCGCCTTCACTAACGCGGCGATGAAGTTCAGCAAGTCCTGATTGAACCGAGCGGGCAGATGCGCATGGGCGGAAATGTGCATGTTTGCTTCATCTTTTTTCAATTGCTCCAATTTGGTCTTGGCTTGCGTCTCTTGGGGTGTCCCTTCGGCCTCCAAGATCTCGGTCTCCTTTTCCATGATATCGAATTCTGAAGGTATGGGTGGTATGATATGTTCGTGATGCGGGAACATAAACATGGGGATGGAGACGACGGCATCTGCGCCTCCTAGCCGGACGACCTGTTTCAGCTCGGCTGCATCAGGAAGGGCGCGGTAAGCCATTACGTCTGCAATCTTGACGTTGCATTCGATATCGTGTTTTGTGTTTATGGGAAACGAAACAAAGCCTTTGAACGGGCCGAACTCGACAGCAAAATTTGCATCCGTGCACCAGGCGGTAATCCGGGCTTCGAGACGGCGAATTTCTGCGTCTTGGCCAGTGTAATGTTTGAAGAAGTGTTTGCGCATCAGATGGACGAACCATTTCCCAGATCCGGCTGCCGTGATTGATTTGAACTGTACTGGATGGAAGTAGCAGATGGGAAATAGCATGAGTCGGTATAGGAACGGGAGTCGATGGAGGAACTTCTTCACACCAGGGTAAGATGTTTTTGCAAGGGCAGAGACTCTGATAGACTGCCTGGGCGGATGAGGTATTGAAGGGTCGCTGTGAATCTCTGCACAGATGGCGGCGCGCACATCCTCCACGCAATCTAAATCCAAGCTATGCTCTTCCTGATCGTCATGTTCCGCCTCCATCAGCCTCTTCCTGGCAACGGCAATTGCGCTGGTCTCGTTGATGTCCCGTATAATCGCTTGATATTTGATGTTTGCCTCCTCCTCGTTGGGAGAGATTTGCGTGACCGAGCTAAATGCGGTTTTAGCATCGCCAACGTTAGCTGGCGCAGCTCCAGATGTCAGGTCTGTCGCCATATCGTCAGGTCGGCCAGAAGCAGGTTTTGACCTCTTCGAAGCAGCCAAGAGGATTGCAGTGTTGCGCACAATGAACCCGTCATCGTCGTCGTCGCTATCATGTGGGCTACGCTTGCCGAATGGAATGTCCCCAAAAGTAACCTCCCACTCCCCCCCTTTAACATTTGCATAGATATCATCCACCTGGATTTCTCGGAAGAGAGGTACGACAACCTTGTCCGTTTGTATGGCGAGTTCGATGTCGTCTGATAGCTTGACACCTACTTCCACGCCGTGGACGACAAGGGTAAGGGTCGAGAGCGATAATGTCACCCCACGGATCACAAACAGTCCTTTGACGTCCGTATCGATTTCCAGAGCAGGTAAGTCGAAGAAGGCAACCTGGTCTCGGATGAAATGCAGTTCGCGTAGGAACGTCTTCCTGATGCTTCTTCGCAGAAGGCGGCCCGCAAAGTCGAACTGGAACAGACAAGCGAGGACCAGCGCTGGCCAACAGACGGCAGCAAACACCCAGTACAGCAACCATGAGGTTGCACATATGGCGTAGGCTAGATTGACGGTGGCGAATATGCTCCAAAGAGGAACGAAGGGGAGGACACGGTAACCCTTGGCTTTGCCCACAAGGAGAGCATATATCAGGATAGGCGCCCCAGATACGATCCACCCAGTTGGCCAAGCAAAGACCATAGTAGAGAATATGGTCGCTAGGAAGAATGCATGGGCGCGGATATGCGAAGCGAAGGGTTGCTTTTTTGGAGGCGGCGACGTAGGTACAGGCTTGCGCTTCGGGATGGCTGGTGGTTTGGCTGTCATGGCGGGATCCATTTGCTGCCAGTATATGGGGATCTTCCTATAGCTGTAGTGGAAGAGTTTGGGAAGACTAGAAGTGTCATGGCGAATACGAGGAGTCCTGGGTTATGAGTGTAGAGCTGGAACTGGCGACTTTGAGTGTTTGCGAAAATGTGACGTCACAAAATTAAAGTTTCCTTCCTCACGATCTTCTTAGGCCGTAACGTGTCACTTTAAGTGTTTGAGCTGATGCAACAATAGATGGAGGCACCAGGAGTCAAAGCTGGAGATTATTTGCTATTCATTGAACTGGTGTTTGCGGAGGGTTGAAGGTGGCTTATTAAGGCGGGGTCACGTGGAGTTCTACAAAGCAGCGGGGACGCCGTTCTGAGCACGGATTAGGACCATCTTAAGCCAGCATCCCCCGGTTTTCTTCTGACCACTAAACCTTGGAAACCACGAGTTCCCGTGACAGGCCACCTTGGAACGATAATAAGAATTCAACATATCCCAGAGTGTCGTATGCTTTACTACATAATGGTTCAGCAGAATCACAACATCAAAACTTCTGCCGGGGTAGGTTCAACAACACTCCACCACAGTCTCGGAAGACTCACGTTCGCTTTCCCGAAGATTTTCAGCCCTCAATGCATTTCACCGGGGTTTATACCGCTTTCCTGCTTCTTCTTCCAAAGGGATCTTGCGCCTAGCTCGCTCCTTTGCTTCGGCTTTGCAATCCTCCCTTTTTCCTCACTCTCTCTTTTCCTCCCATGCTTGGAGCACTTCCGTAGCGAATTTGGCAAGACCCTTCTGGAAAACTTTTTCTTTGATGAATTCCTGGAGAAGCGCCACAATGACAGTATTTTATGGCTTGTAAGAGTAGCATTGGATCTTGTGGTTCAACGAGATGGCCTAAGTTTGTGAATCATACATGTGAGAATTTGAAGAACATGTGTGAATATCATAATTGTGACACAAAACCACATATTCTCCCCACTGATCTGGAGGTTGTAGCCAATCGGTGGTTGTCATGGGTATTCTTTACCCAATCCTGGTAACGACTGTTATTCAGAAGAAGGCGTATTCACCCATCCGGTTTCTCTAACGCCTTGCGAATATGCCTTCGATAAATTCAATGCCACTTCTTCAGCATAGATTCAGCTTGTTGAGGATCACTGGGGGCGGGAATTTCAGCATGTGATGATTTTACACCATCACTGACATTCTCTGCCCATATCAATTTCTTTGAAATCGACCCAATTTTTCATCGGGATTCCACATACGTTATATCACCGTAGCAGGTTGGGCGTATGTGAAAAATGTTTTGGTAGGCGTTGGATCAGTAATAAACAACGACGAGAATTGTCTGTAGTGGGATGGCAAGGATGACTTTGTTGTACTCTTATTGAATGCTCAAATATACTGACACAGAGAAAGGGATCGCGATTGCAACGATCTCATTGGTGGAACAGTAGGACTACAGGTACGGGAGAGCTGCAGAATTCTGTTTGGTGCAATCGGGCATAACGACTGGCTTTAGAATCAGGAAAGAAACGATGTGGAAGATCTTTTGCATTTCTTTTGGAAGAACCTTTTCCAAGATTGTTTCCTTGTCTCCTGCGGCTGAAGTATTTCGTCGTCTTTGACCCTTTTGGACGAGAGCGTTGGCCTTCAGAACTCCACCAAGCCAACTATTCACTCATCCACTCCACCGCATTCCCCCTCCAATAATCCACGTACCACACCCCATCATTGAGCATGGCCTGTGCACGCGCATCAATGACACCCCCGACCACATCAATCCCCCCAATCCCGTCAAACTCCGAAAACGTTCTAATCCATCGTCGGAATATATTTCCTTCAAGGCTATACTGTTCTCCCAGAGTAGCCCCCTCTAACGGCGCCTGTTCACACACCTCGTTGACAAGACCAGTAACATTCTCCACCAATTCCACAATCTTGTTGTTTTTCTTGACCAGCGCTTCAACCTCCTCATCATGAGCTTCATACGCCACCTTCAATACCACCACATCCTCCGCGACCCTCAGATCTCTCACACGTTCTATGACGCCCAGCGCAATCTGCTGAGCAACCTTCCAATCCGCGAAGAAGGGTTGCTCATCCCTCCCCCGATCCGTCTCAAATAAGTCCATGAACCGATATCGTAGTGCGACACTGCCAACCTTCCGACGATTTGTGAGCCGAATCGTGTGGTATCGGACACCATCGAAGCGGAACCGTGTGTCGGCTTTGTCGAGGGCTTGGAGACAGCGAAGAGCGGTTGTGGCCGTCCAAAGGAGAAGGTCTTGGTAGATGGCGATGGTGGGTTGTGGAGGTGTGGTGTGGGGATCGAAGTCCGATGCATGGGGGGGTAGGTTGTTGAGCCATGTTTGGACCTTTTCTTTCCTGTTGGTGGTGCTGATGGAGGGGGGAGGGTTGACCATAGCGAGAGCGTCTTGGAGAATTTGGAGGGACATGCGATTGTCTGGCTCCATCTTGAAAGTCTGGGAGTGTGGTTTTGCAAGGTTGTCTAGTTGTGCGATGTGGTGTGGAGTGGAGTGTGGAGCAAGGAAAGGATCAATATATACCTAGAAACGAGGTCCAGCGCGGAGAGCATCGGTGCGTGAAGGTATCCTTTTAATTAGCGTTTCAAGGCAGAAGCGGTTCGTGATACTCGCAGTGGCGGTAGTGAATGCCATTTAGGGTGTTTTGACCAACGGTTTGGTTCAAGTCACGGTGTAGTCGAAACTCTGAAGAGCAGCAACTAGCGTCGTGGGAAATAATATAAGTTGATATGTCCGTTAGAAGAATGCTGAATACAGATGAGGAGTTGATGGCTAAACATATCGCAGAAAATTGCAAACAGCTCGAGAATCCTACAGCATGGCTTCTACAGCAATCACAAGGTCTTTGCATAATTGGATCCTACCGCAATCAAGTCTTTCAATCGGGGGAGGTAACACTCACCCATACAATGTAATGAGACAAACAGTTACATTCCTCAATGTGAATAGTACTATGAAAGCCTGATACGAACTAAGAAAGCTGCATTGAAGACATGGAGTTCGTGATTGCGGTATCCTGTCCACCATCAACAACGGTTATGACGTCATCCTCCCATTCTACTAATGTTTCCAGACCCTTAGAATGAACATAACGCTCATGGATTCTGTAGCTGGTCCCATTTCTAACATCAATCCCACTTAGGTCAAAATATTGCCGGCGACGGTTGTTCGGCGGCGTTGTGGGGAGGTCGGCAATCATCTCGTCGTGGCCTTTCAGTGCATCCCGAATGATTGCGATCTTCTCCTTGCCAGCCCGACGTGCCATCTCAGTCTCTGGTAGAGATGACAGCCAGTGCCAAAAGGCCTCATTTCTGTAGCGAGTCGAGGGTACTCCAATGCCTGAGCTCATCATCGCTTCGGCAATGTGTTGTGCCTCTATGATGTATCTTCTCAGATTGGCTAGACCCCTGGATATGCTTATAACCAGAGTTCTGCCGCTATCAACGTCTTTCCGCAAACGTTGGATCCGATCCGCTTCATTGTTCGTAGCGTCTTTCGAATTTCTGAGAATGGATTGGATGGTTGACTCAAGATCTGCGAATGGCTGGAAGAATGCTCTTTCTTGGAGAGGCTTGCGGCCGTGGAAGGCATCGAGTAGCGTATAAAAGGCTGGAATACTTAGATTCCCATCGCCATATGCGTGGTAACCTGCTCTATAGTATCTTGTATCCATCAGTACTAGTAGTAAGGGAGATTTGGCCACAAAGTTCGGCTTCTGCTAACCGATTCCCAAGCGCCCGATACTCATCTTCAGCCTCTAAAAGCTCGTGAGCGAAAAAATGGACACTGCCATAGAGTGTGCCGTAGCGTTTCTTGATAGATGCGTCAATTTCGAGACGTAGGTTGTTGACAGACTGTATGGCCTTTTCGTAGTCATCGGGATGATGAACTTGTGGGGTTGCTTGCGAACTCTCGCCATTTTGTAACTCGATGTAAAATAGCAGCGACTGGGGAGGGGGGTCTCCAGACAAACATCCACCGCATTTTTCCTGAATGTGGTCGTTTAGATCCGCTTTGTTGCTAGGCTGTATGCATAGTCGGACTGCCGGCGAGTTCATAGGATGATCAAAACTGAGCGGGCAGCGATGAACAGAAGTTTTGACGTGGTGGCCGCATGACCAACGTTTCCATGTGAAGAGACACATGCTAGCGAAAGATTAGGGTGATAGCGATCAAGAGAGTAAAAATGCCAAATAGCGAATGCGGCGTGAGCGACGAAAAGCGGATGATGGTGGCGATAGAGACATGTTGGCGCAGACGACTACGAGGGCCATCCTCGAAAGAACCTGCAGCTTCCACAAGTTATGGAGAAGGCACCTCTCGTCTCATCCACTGGGGGAAGAACAAGCAACCTTCTCGGAGGCAGGTGGAGCACGGAAGTCGGCTCCAAGTTCGTTAGACTTCCGGTAGCATCATGCACACCCTGGAAAGACTGTAACGGGTTTCACACGGCGCCATGTCTTGCAGAGCTTCTGTCTAGCTGTTTGTCAAGGAATCGTGGGGCAAGAGAGCCAGAAGAGGGACGACAAGTTGATGGTGATAAATTGCCTAACTGTATCGGGATTAGTGATGCACTTGTGACCAGGGAGATCGTCCATTTCCAACTTCAGTCACTCAACCATTGCGACTTCATCTACACCTCCATCAGTTTTCATCTGCCTATCGCACGCTACCCTCGGATTCCATGAAGCAAGCTTCATTGCTCATACACGTTCATCACCAGATGCGAGGAATAGAATCGGACAAATGGAGAGAGAGTCTTCGATCCATCGTAATGGAAGCGGTGGTGGACCCTCCGATGGCACCTTCTGCTATAGAGAGCGCCTGTGACTAAGGGGTAGCATAGGTATGGTAAATTCAGGGAGCGCGTGTTCAGAGCAGAAGGTCGACTACTTTCATCCTTCCAGATTCACTCTCCAGATCCTATTCGTATTTTTCCCCTCCTCAGCTTCCACCACACTCGCACAATCTTCTCAAAGCCTAATCTTATGGCTTTTGAAACTTCGGCGCTCCTTCTTTTCTTTTATGAAATTTGTTTTCTGACATTTGTTTTCCGAAATTTGTTTTGTCGTTTGTTTTAGGTTTTCGTCGCTTTTACGCAAAGAATGAAGCATTCCCATCCCAATGAATAATTCTCATCACGACTTTTGGCAACACGCTAAGTGCTCAGCTCCCGAGACTGATTGATGGGATGCCACGAGCGGCCGCCGCGTGGCTCCGCTCTCCTCATGGATTGAGAGAGGCGCTTGGCCCGAAAGCTTGTGAGCGTGATGAGCGGGGCGTTCCCGATTGGATGGGTTCCATGGATGACCCTAAGCGGCAGCCATCCCTGTTTAGCCCCCCTGGCGGAAGTGACATCAGGATGGGCGCTGAGATTCACTCGAACAACAAACAACATCTATTAAAAGGACACCTCTTTCCCTCTGGTTAATGCGCGTAATCAATCAGAGCAACGAAGTTGGCCCAACGCCTTATCTAGCTGAGACTCGCACCGAATTTTTTGACACCATCTTTATCTTTTGCTAGTCATATATTGTTTATATCCCTCCAACAACAGGGTGTACATATTCGCCAACACCATCACCATGGGTGCGGTACGCAACTTCATCACCAAATTCAGGATACTGCGTCGGCCATCCAACACTGCAGCACCGAAAGCAAATGAAGGTCAAACACTTGTCGCTCCCGAAATTTCCAAAAACACTCTGTCTGTCACTGGGCAGGGGGAACAGCAACAAGTGTTGGCTGCCGCCACTCCGGGAACGCTGAACATTGCTCTCCAGAACAAGACCTCCTCCAGCAATGTCTTCGCCTACATCACGGGATTGGTGATTAACAACGGCAACAGGCCGAGTTTTATTCAGGCGGACGGGCGAACAGTGTACTCTCCGGCCTCTCCTAGCAAAGCAATGCAGCATCTTGCGGTGGACTGCGCCATACCCCTAGGAGCGCCTGGAAATACCGTTCATGTGAACATTCCGAAAATGGCGGGAGGTAGGATCTGGTTCTCTGTGGACGCCCGTCTCACCTTCTTCATCAACCCTGGGCCTGCTATTGTCGAGCCCAGTGTGACCAATCCCTCGGATCCGAACATCAATCTGAATTGGACTTTCTGCGAGTTCACGTTCAATGATGCTCAGCTTTTCGTACGTATTACTCCACCCAGTCACAGATAAGCTTTAGGCCTTTCATTCCTTACTACTCCCATTCTGAGGTTGTCAAGAGTTGTTCCGCTAACCATGTTATGCGATATTCAGGCCAACATTTCATATGTGGACTTTGTCAGTGTTCCTGTTGGAATGTCCATTACGAACACGGCGGGTAAAACCCAAATCGTCCCTGGCATGCCCTCCAACGGCTTCGACACCGTCGTAAAAGCACTCCGCGCGCAAGCTGCGAAGGATCGCCGTCCGTGGGATCAACTCATATACTCCCACAACGGACGTGCACTCCGAGCCCTCAGCCCAAACAATCTGATAGTTGCAAATCCCAACGCTTGGGGTGACTACTGGAACGCCTATGTTCAGCAAGTGTGGAGCAGATTTGCTACTCGAGATATCATAATCAACACCCAAGCCGCAGCCGGCAATCTGCGGGGCCGTGTGAAAAACGGACAACTCACCTTCCCCGAAGCAGGCTCTTTCTCAGCTCCCAGTGCCAAAGACATATTCAGCTGCTCTACAGGTCCTTTCCAGACAGGTTCCAACCAAGCTCGTAACGCGGTGATCCCCAGATTGGCAGCAGCATTCAATCGATCTACGTTACTCGATGGAGCGGACCAATTCCCTAATGGATCAACACCACCAAATTACTACAAGAATGCGACTACCAATTGGTACTCCAAGATTGTTCATCAAGTTCAACGAGATGGAAGAGGATACGCCTTTCCGTATGATGACGTGGTTCCAGATGGTGGTCAAGATGTTGCTGGCACTGTTTTCGATGGGAGCCCTAAGTTGTTCACGGTCTCTGTTGGGGGTGGTTAGCTGGAAAGAGGGGGCTTCACTTCCGGAAGTTGTACGATGTCTATTCGTCTTCTACAGTTTATACCCTTTCTATTGCCCTTACACACCATGCTCAGATTTATTTCCTAGTAAATACAAGCATTAGAAATCTCCACTGGCGTTCCTATGGGTGAATTGAGAGGTCGCATATACAGTGATGAGTTGACCAATGAGAAAAAAAGCGCTTTGCTAATCTAAGCACTTCGAACCAAGCCCCACTGCTGCCTTCTCTACCCCCATTTCACACCAGCCTCAGAAAACATCACAGCACCTCCTCTGTACTCCAACACTTTTCGACGATGGCAGGACTCAGCGATCTTCCAGACGAATTAACTCTCCAGATCGCACACCATCTCAAGTCTCTCGGATCACAGGGGGATCTCAGCCACCTCTGCCAAGCATCCAAGTCCTTGCGACGAGTTGCATCCGAGGTTCTCTATGAATCACCATCAGTAGAGTCATATGAACCTTTTCATTTGGAATTCCCATCACTCAGCCTCGGCCTATTGAACCACCCAGAGCTTGCTCGCAAAGTCCAGCACTTGAACTTTTCCATCAACTGCACAGCTCAGCCATCCAACCTGAATCATGACGCAAAGTGTTTTCTGAAGACACAGGAGAGCCTCACACCTCAAGGATCGTACCGAGCTGAGTGCAATTGTAGTCTTATGGAATTTGAAAAGTTCAAAAAGAGCGCGTGCGAATACTTGGCGAGTCTCGGTCTTCCAGGGGAATTGGACGTCTTCAACCCGTATAAAATCCAAGGTTTCCTTGACGATTATGTTTGTCTTATTCTTACCTTGGTCTCTAATTTGGAGATCTTACGCATTCGGTACAATGTCTGGATCTGTACAGTAACCCACACTTCATCTATCCTCGGGTTACTTGGCCGCACATTGGGACTGCAACTTGTCCCAGGCTTTCAAAACCTAAAGCGTCTCGAAGTTCCTCTTCAACATTGGGAGAATGAGCTTCTCGCTCTGGGGACCCTTGAGTCGTTGACACTAAACTGTCAAGATGCCTGGACTGCAGGAGGTCACCACGAGGGCTGGTACTCATTCGCCATGGCAGAAGTATCCGACGATCATCCTCTCATATCCAGTGTCAAGAATCTCCAATTCATTCTTCCGGACGAACTTGCCGTAGAATGGTTTTTCGAGCGATGCGACGATTTACCGGAATTTTTCACTTGTTTTCCTCGTTGTCGCCGCCTTCGGCTCACGGGCCCCCATAAAATGGCTCTTGCCCACCGTTCCATGCCCCCTGAAAGCAGCATGATAGACTGTCAAGATATTTGGCAAGTCCTCCTACCACTTGCCAGCACGCTCCAAGTCTTTGTCCTTGATCTTGGGGAATTTATCGACATTGCACCAATATTATTTGTGCACGATTTTGATCCATCAGAGGGCCTATATACTTTCAAACAACTTCGTCATATCGCAATACCAGCAACCGAACCAGAAGCTATGTTCCCACCACAGAGTCTTGAGACTATGGAACTATCATTTCCAGATATCTGGGCTGAAGATAGTTGGATTGAGTGGTTCGTTGAGGACGCATTCGAGCTTTTCAAGGAGTTGAGATATTTGAGGTTTTACAGAAATGATCCAAAGAGAACTGTACATGTACCTGCGGAGCAGTGCTGTGACGAATGCAACGAAAGACTCGAGTATCTGAACAAGATAAGTGGGCGCGGAGTTGAATATGAGTTTTTCATCGAAGGGGAGGCTCCAAAGGGGTCGTGTAAGACGCTGGAATATTGGGCTTGAAGATCTCTTATTATGTACATCTTCTTGTTTTCTCTGATGGAGAAAATTCACATCTCCTGATTTGATATTGTGCTAATCCTCCTTATAAACGAGTCAGGAGCAGTGAGAATGTGGTGCAAGATGGATGTAGACCCGCATGAACATCTACCCCACTAGTCCCGATTGAGGCTGACATGCAAGGAACTGAGAGAGCGGTGTGCATGTCCTTATCACATCCCCCCGCTCTTTCCTTGTCGTTACTCTTTCCCCAAGTGAGTTGTTTTCCCTGTCTTCGTGCTTCTCCCGCTGAAAGTCACTGGCACAGCAAACCCACACCTGCTTGGTCCGAATCAAAACAGGTAGTTAGCGACATAATCTGGGACCAGGGACCTTCTCCTCTCTCTACACCAACTCAGCCTTCTCCCAACTTCCATCGCGAATACATCACACGACATGGCTGGCCGATGCTCAACTTGCAAGAAATCCGAATCCGAGGTACCAGGCGGTCTTAAGCGTTGTGCCAAGTGCAAAATAGCAACCTACTGCTCCGTCGAGTGTCAGAAAGCAGTGTGGAAAGTTCACAAGAAAGTGTGCGGCAAAACTGAGCACTGCGCCACCTTCGCCCACCCTGTCTCCAAGAACCTGGAATTCCACGTCCCCAACCCGTTCACTCGCTTGGACAACATGACGTACCTTCATGAGCGGCCCAAGCAAGATGTGTTCAAATTGTTGATCGACTCTTTCCGCATGAGACAGGATGATCAGTACAAGTATGGCGGAGATATTTCCGCCAACTCCATTTACGACGGATCGTCTAGTTCCGTCTCCGGATTTCGCAAATTTCTGAAGGAGGCGTCAACCAAGGAGAAGCTCCTTCCCACCTGGTGGACCACAGAGAAACAGAAAGAATGCGAGCAGTATGCGATGAAAGAGGACAATTGGAGCAATGTAAAGAGCGCAGTGGAGAAGCAGGATGTGATCGATCACTATGGAGATGCGAAGATGCCGATGCAGCTGAGGATGTTTTCAGATTGTGTGTGTGGGATAGCGCCGTGGGCGGCAGATGGGAAGGGGATGAGGCAGATGATGATGATGATGGAGAATGGGGAAGGGGGAGACGGGGTTATGTCTATGATGTCCTTGTAGGGCATTTAGGGAGAGGTACTAAGGGATGAACTTCGGTCGGGGGGAGCCTGAAAGTCGAACGGTTTAGCGCTTAGGAGCCATTCCTCTTTGTGTACTACAACTGCTTTCTTATTGTGAGTTTGCCAGGGCGTCTATGGTCCTTCGAATCAGGCACACTTCGATAGGTCACAACTATATCACTTCAGGTGGACCATTTGATATAACGTTTGCCTATAATGTATATTTCATGCTGTTTTAATTGTACCTGATCATACCAAGTAGATTTAAAAAGTAGATATACCTAGGGATCGCTCATCTCATCACGTTTGACTTGGCCATTTAAGATTCATTCATCAATCTCTATAACGTAGATACTAAGCGAGCGGCGCAACCAAGCGAGCGGCGCAGAGAAAATCACATACAAAATCCAGCTTAGTAAGCAGTTCTATCTCTAGAACTACTAGGTAGAATTCTCTAAAATCTTTACTAGAGCTTTAGGTATATGCTAGCTATAATATTCTAAGATTGCTAAGCTGTAGGATTAGTAATACCAGAGATACTAGAAAAGTGGGGGCTAAAAAGAATCTTTTCTAAATAGCTAGCTGCTTATATAAGCTAGATACTATATACTCTAGGAATATAATATATATATAGATGCAGCTCTAAAGTAAAATTTTTAGAGAATTCTACCTAGTAGTTCTAGAGATAGAACTGCTTACTAAGCTGGATTTTGTATGTGATTTTCTCTGCGCCGCTCGCTTGGTTGCGCCGCTCGCTTAGTATCTACGTTATCGGAGATTTTCTAATCATCCTACTCTTTCCATCGGATACAGTCTTTTTCGAGTTGTGCGTATTTCCAACCCCGCCACAATACAATACAATACACAACTGTTCCATTTCGTAATTTGTTCAAAACATTCCGGGTGTACTTTCAAACAGCCATATCATTCATTCACCACAAGAACCAGAACCGCCCCTTCTTCTCCCTAACCAAAACCCATACATGACAGCTCAGTAGCCTTCAAGGAAGACACAACCGATACCCCCCCTCTCATTATTTCGTCTCTGGGAGTGGCTTCATGAGGGCTTCTCGGCGGCAAGAAACCTTGTAAGCAAGAAGCCCAAAGACGACTCCGACGAGCAACATGTAGCTCAGAATCCATACAAGACCAAAGACAGCCACAACCGTCGTAGGACATCCCCACATTATAGCCACAAACATAGGCCAGTCTGCCACGGCATCTCCCACATTGTGGATCCATTGGCGAGGAGCTCGACGTAAGGTATGGCGCAGTTGAGCGAAAAGTGCGAGTGTGACAAACACGATGTCCTGCGCACCCGGTCTAGGGTCACCCCCATACATGTCTGGAAGGGTATGTCCATAGTTCCAGATGAACAATTCGTTGAGGAAAAGAAAAATAGGCGCCGAGAGGATGCCCACCTTTGCGCTGAGGACCAAGACGGAAAGAGCCCATATACGAAGGGCATCGAAGATTGTACCCCGAACCTTCGCTTGATCCATGTGCCATCGGAAAATATCTGTCTTGCAGATTCGGCGTAGCCAGTTGGTCACTTTATCCCTCTCCGGGGAGATTAAGAGGAATCCGATTGCCTGCCGACAATACATGCATTTGTCAATATCCTGATTGACACGGGCTTGGTAATCCATCCAACAACTAAGCCCCAGAATGTGACCGCAAGGCCGAAGTCGGATGGGTTGGCATGGAGTTCGTCCGTCCTCTTTAGTGTTGTAGGGTCTCAGGCATACAGGGCAATCATCAAGGGCTTCGGGCCCCGTGACTTCCTCGAACGTGAAGCGCGAAAATTCGTGATCCAGAGTGTCCACAAAGCACGGCCATGAACAGTTATGTGGGATGCGAGCGGGGGCAGCCATCCTAGGGACAGGGTCAGCCATGCTTGGTGAGGTCGGTTTGTCAAAATTCTTCCTGCGGAGCGTGGGTGTGGCAAAGGAACGGGAGGGAGGGAGAGGGAGAGATGTGGGTAGTATTTAAAGGCCCCTGTCTTTCCCAGCCAGGCGGTATTGTTTTGGTCCAACTCACGGCAGACAGAAGTGATTTGAGAGGGACTGGGCGTACGTGTTCCGTGAATATCAGCATTGTCTCATCCTAGTGGTGAATCGAAGATGCCTTGCGGTTTTGTAAGCTTGGTGGTGGTGCAGGTTGAGGTTGAAGGAATTGGTCTATTGTTGCTCTGATCGATCGAGCTTGAGATACTGATATAGGCTAAGTACACGTGATGCCAAGATATATGCCAAGGCTCATATCCAGCTTACAGGTTTCCTGCATTGCGCCAAGAACACCTTCACCTGATTTATCCCACTAAGCTCTGACGTGACTTTTTGCCTCACTATTCAGAAACATCTCAAGATTTCTAGTTGGGCGACCAAAGACAGCTCAGACTCGTTATTGTATTGTGATTGGTGCGAGAGTGGATTGTCCGAGAACGCAATCCTTTCTGCTCCGAACTAGATCATCTATGTCTCACATGTACATCTATGTACAGTAGGGTAACTGTTTCGGCAATGAGTACGCCAGCTCTCCAAGAATAAAGTTTCTACCATTTATCGTTTGTTTCTCTTCAATATTCGATCGCTTATTTTCCTTCCGTATAGTTACGTACACAATGGAGAATCCTGAAAGCAGACTGGCCATGTTTGGAGGCCAAAAAATGTTTACAACCAAGCCGCTGACATCGGGAATCCATGCTGGCAAAGCCTATGGTCAGAAGTCGTGCTTCACTTACCCACAATCACATGTTTCATCAATTTACGGTCCTGAAGATTATCGGCCATAGCAAATTTGTTCTATTGGAACTCTACCACCTCTGGTAGCTCAAGAGTGCAAGTAAGAGCTATTAAAACGACTAGCTTGACATCTTCCCTCTGTCTACCAGGCAGACTTCGACAGCCGATTTCTGTGCACCCACGATTTGAGTAAGATTAATCCAGTGACTATGCCCAACGCTAGCAAGTTCAGCATCACGCATGTTGTGGCATATTTGGCACCTACCTTGACGAGTGCCATTCGTAGATCATGATGACTAAAATATGGGCATACCCGTTGGGGATAAAGCGATATCACCCATCCAAGAATAAAGGTCGAACGGTCCCATCTCATCATCTTATGGCCCTTATAGAAGCGAACGAGTTCGTAGAAACTGGCAAGCATTCCCAACGACTCAAGTCCAAACTGTAAAAGCAGCCAACAGAGTGGATACAAATTCTGGACACCTTCGGGGGGTTTCAAGACTTCAAAATCGAGAGCAGATTGAAACATCTCGGAGACGACTAAATGCACTGCCACAATAGTCTGAATGAAGAGAGGGACGCATTGGATAATCACACTGGTTTGGAACACAAAGGTGATCAAAGTGGCGACCCATAGGGGCGCGAAGTCTCCGTCCAAATCCGTGTATAACCGATTCTCCGGTGCAGAGATGAAGCCAAGGTTAAAAATCAACCAACGCGAATGATGCAAGTTGTCCGTCCAATGCGATGGGTAGGGAATCACAACCGATGCCATTTCCCGCCTGCAAAAGGGACACAGCAGATCATTAGTGAGCCTGAAGTGATTGCGTAAGCATTTCAAGCCTAAGATATGCTCACACGGCAGATGGAATGCCTTACACGGAGATCTAATATCATCTTGAACTGCCGTGTTGTACCTTCGGAGACAGACTGTGCATTCTTCGTCTTCAGCTGTTTATGCAGGCTCAAAGTCGGGATGCTTAAGTCCACGGTCAAGAGAGTAAACTAGAATAGCCCAGGTAGTGGTGAAGCCTTGTTGGAAGATATCTTGGAAGGCGTGTGCAGTTCCTTGCAAGAGGAGCTCGATGTCCACGGTCGGTTAAGCTGCACGCTGGATGGGTTTGTGCGATCACAATATGAAGTTAGGTACGGAGATGGGATGGAGTGGATTCTAGTACGGGAGAATAAGGCACTCTAATATAAGTAGGCCATTGACGCTCTTAATATTGTGCGAAAACAATAGGTCTTTTTCATTCCTACACCCTCGATGCTGTGGGTTTCAGATCCAATGTCCTCGCACACTCAACATCCGCACTCAATACACAACACGTCATAGCACAGCCCATAGCTTCATCTTGCTAGAAACTAACATCAGCTACAGCACACGTTTCATGTCCTAATTTGGGGAGACGAGAAAGTCCCAACCTCTCGAACACGTTCCACCATAAAGGTCCACTGCTGTGCCATATAATCGCATAGTCTCTTGGCGCTCCTAGACACCAACTACTACCGATCCAGGCAGGCACTAACTTGCCTTACCCTTCTCAAAAAAAACCACCATCAAGCCCGACTCTGCTCATCCAAAACTCACTCTCCATTTACCCGCCCGTCAATCGGTATAGTGATATGGCGTCAACATCGCCCGCAGATATTGCTGCCCTGGCATCGCCAGCATGGTGTGCTGAGTGAGTCTTTCTAAACACATTCCTCACTGACCACAAGGTCTAACAACTGCTTCGAGAGCACTTAACAAGGGGTTCTTTTCGGACTGCACTATCAAATTGGTGGACTATGGCGGTGACGTTGACAAGATCAAAGCTCACGGTGTAAGACAAGCACATCAGGGTCCCCTTCAACATGAAGCTGTCAACGGCCAATCGTCATGAATTTATGAACATGTTGCTCTACTATTACTCCGGAGAGTATACTTATCCCGGCTCTGGTCAAGGCCCTGAGGAGGCATCCGAGGTTGTTATGTTAAAGCATCATCTAAGGGTTCACCAATTGGGAGAGCGATTTGGAGTCCACGGACTCCTTGAATACGCTACTTTGTAGTTTCACAAAACTACTCAGTCAATTACGAACCAGACATACTTCAAAAACATTGATAATGTTGTATAGACGATCTACAAGAGCCCATACAAAGACAACATGATGATGCGGAAGGGTACAAACAACCTTTTGAAGCTCAAGTGGAACGTTTTCAAGCTTGCTACAACCCCCTCCCCCGCCCAAACCCAAATTCCTGTCCCCCATCCTCCTTTCTCCCCACATCTTACTCCCCCAGCACTCAATAGCACCAGAACCTCTTTCAGTACCGGCTAAAATTCAAGAAGAACAAGAATCAATGGACACAACTCCGCTTTGCTAAAATTTGTTATCAGCCAAATAAGTGACTGTTTTGTTTGCTAATCACCCAAAGCCGGCACAGGAAACCCGATATCATAATAACACGAAAGGTATCATTTGCGCTACAAATGCATTTCACTTTCCCATCGCTCCTAATATATAACAGATAATCGAGGGTAGGCCAAAGCCTATAGCTTTGGAGGCATCGACATCATCAACCGTCACCCAGAGGTGGGACTCGTTTCATTTCCCATCAGAAGTGCGCCCAATGACCAAGCCCTCCCTCCTCAACCTCCAAATCCGCCACAACTCTACTTCTTCCCCCTCCCCCTTGCATTAAACGTTTTCAAGGGATCAATCTTTCCCTGCCTATTCCTCACAATCCTCTTCCCCTTCCCCTTCTTGAACCTATCTGGCCTTGTCTTATCCATGCCCACAAAACCAAGATCCTGTGTATTCTTTCTTCCACCGGGAAGAAGATAGTCTGGGACATGCTTAAGATGGGCCTGGATGCGGGCCGGGTGGTTGAGGTTTTGGTCGTGGCGGAGATGGGAGAGCGCTGCGGGATTTTCTTCAAACTATTATATCCATTAGTATGATGCCGGGAGTTGTGCATACGGTGAAAGACATACATATCTTGAGAGCTTTTCGCTCTTTAGGAGTTCTTGCCGTAGTTCCTTGATACGCGCTTCTCGGATAGCGATCTTTGTGACAGCTCTCAACGCATCCGCGAACCGGTATCTAAACGGTTCCAGCCTTTTCATATCAAAACCATAATTCTCAATCTTCTGTCCCTCTTTTTGATGTTTTTCAATCTTCTTCAGCACCTCTTCGTCTTTCTCACATCCCGCGAATGTCGTTGGCTTATGTCTGCGATACTTTTCCTTGGGAATCAAGAAGGAGATGGCAGTTCCAGATTTCCCAGCCCGCGCTGTACGGCCGATGCGATGGAAGTATGATTTGTAGTTCTCGGGCATGTCGAAGTTGAGGACGCAGGACACGTTTAGGAAATCGATGCCACGTGACACGCCAGAGTCCTTGTCGCTGAGCTTGGCCTTCTTGCGGGGCTTCGAGGTTTCTGTCTCCTCCGTTTTCCTAGTTCCCAGAATCTCCGTCTCGTCTGATGCGATCAGAATATCATACACATTCTTGTTAAACTCTTCCACGATGTGTAACCGGCTGGTAAGAGGAAGTTCTGAATTTAGTACACAGCTCTTGATGCCGAACTGCTCGAGGAAGAGCTTGACTCTGTATGACCTGTCCACATCTCCTACAAATATGATGGTCTTGCCCTTGATCAACTTGAGCAGGAACATGGCATAGATGAGAAGAAACTTCTCGTCTTCTCCGCAGGGAATCACATATTGCTTCACGAGTTGTGCGTTCTTCTCTGGGTCATCGAGGGCGAGGATAACGGGATCGTTACAGAAGAGGCCCTTGAGGGTGTCAAGCTCGGTGTTGAGAGTGGCACTCATAAGGCTGAATGGTGTTAGTACCCACGTTGTATATTCCTTTGCACAATCAACTGACAATATTTGGACACCCTTGGGCATGGTCTTCGCGATGTTGTTCAAGTCCTCCTCAAAGCCATATCCCATGACCAAATCTCCCTCGTCCACGACGAGATGCGCGAGGTTCTTCAGCGACAGCGCACCATTATTCACGTTCGTGCTTGCCCGCGCCGGTGTCGCGACAACAATGTGTGGGAGATCTGCTAGTTTCGCCCGCTGCACAACGTCCGACTCCTTCCCGGCGATGTTCTGGACCCGCACATCCTGGCCGCAGTGCGCAGCGAGTGCTTGCGCAAGCTTAGTCACTTGTAATGCTAGTTCTTTTGTGGGTACAAGAACCAGCGCAGACGTCTCGCGCTGTTTCCGGCGCACGATCTGGTGGAGGATGGGCAGAAGGTAGGCGGCGGTTTTTCCGGTGCCCGTGCCAGACCGGGCGAGGATATCCTTCCCTTCGAGGGCGAGAGGAATTGCTTTCGCCTGCACGAGTGTCGGGGATGACCATCGCTGGTCTCGAATGCCTCGCAGCAGGCGCGGCTCGAGGCCAAACGACGCGAAGGTGGAAGCTGGTGTTTCGTTGGTGTCTTTGGGAGACTCTTTGGGAGCTTCCTCGGGAACATTGTCGGTTGGAGATCCTTCCGGGACATCGTGTTCGTTGAGTTTGCGTTTCATTGCGGGCATACTGGGGGTGTGAGAGCGTTCAAACGTTTGGGTGCAGGTGCGAAGGTCTCTGCATGGCAATCTGAACTTTTTCTAAGCCACTCGGCGCTTGCCCAGATATCGCCTAGCTTACCCCACACCCGGAACAACAGTCGGCCCGCATCTTCCGACATCATCGACGGAGAGTCGAAAGCCCTCGAAGTTCAACCGACCTGTTTATGCTATAATAGCTACTGGGCCCGGATCTGGATTGCCCAAGAGATTATCCTAGCCCGTCGACTCCGAGTCTTGTACACAACCCATAACTTGGAATATGACAAACTCATACTTGCGATGGACCAATTCAACAAAGCCTTCAAGAGCGCAAACCCTCTGAATCAACTGTCTCGCACCGACTTTAGCCATCCATTTGGAGTTCGATCACCAAAACCTGGATGAAGATACGAACATCACTTTTCATATCACGGCAATTGGCTTGGATTTCATATTCATATTGTGCTACGTACCTCCGAGTCGTCCCTTCAGACAACTTATATCCAATCTCCCGCCATGATCTCCAAAGGCTCATGTCAAATCCCTAGCTGACCCATATCCAATCTCTAGCCATGTTCTCCGAAAGTTCACATCCAATCTCCAACCATCTTCTCCAAAGGCTCCTGTCCAATCTCGAGATAACCCACATCCAATCTCTAGCCACATTCTCCAAAGGCTCGTATCCAATTTTCAGTCATGTTGTCCAAATCTCGGTGGTGGTGATCAAGAAAGTAAGATCCGGCAAATGGAAACCGACTACTCAACATCAAAGAAATAAAGCCATGCTATATCCACCAAGCATAGCAACACTGTCACACACCGAGTCGTGAGAACCCCGACAGCTCAAATCCATCGTAAATCAAAGAAGCCGCCCACCATATAGTTCTCTCTCACTCCATTTTGCTCTCCTTCCTGACTAGCTGGACCGGCGCTGGCCAACCTGCCGCTGCTGAGTGCGACCGGAAGTACGAACATTCTGCGGCTCTGCCGGCGTACCTGCTACAGTGCCAGGTCGTTCCTGACGCTCCACCAGCTGTCCAGCCACTTCTTGTTGTGACGCCATGGCCTGTGCCTGAAGTCGCCAATTCGATCCGGGTGGTAGCGGTGTGGGCTGGTTGCCGTAACCGTTGCTGGGGGGCGGTCCGGTCATTGTCCGTGAGGCATTGAAAGGGGCAGATGGGGCCACCTGGTAGGGCCTCCCACGGTTGTTGGGATAGGAATTCCCCGGGATTGTGGCTGGGGTCCACACTTCTGGAGTGTAGGCCGCGCCCATCCCGCCACCTTGGGACTCAAAAGGAGCGTACGAATTCATACTTGGCTGATAGGTCGATCCGTCATATTCGACAGCGCCAGGATAATAGCTCCCCGGCATTGGGTTCGAGTTATGCTCTTCTGGAGGGTAGGCCACCTTCATCTTACCTCGTCGGCGCTCGGATAGACTGTCTAGGTTCCTGCCCGACTGGTAGGCAAAGTCACCTTGCTGGGCATTGGTCACCGCACTATCTGCGTGGGTGGGGTCCTCCTGGTCCTCATGGTCATACACCGTACGATGCGCTCTCCGGGAAGAGCGAGGAGCCGCCGCGGTAGCAGAAAACATATTGTCGTCTTGAAGGCCGTTCTGATTGACATCGTCTTGGAGGGCGTTCTGATTGGCATCGTCTTCAGCCACGCCTTCTGCTAGATCATTTGGATCATCTTCAGCCTGCAGCGTGTCTGGCTGTAGACCTGCCTGATTTGACGTCCTCTTCCGTCTAGGTCCCTCATGTTGACGGTGCAAGGCTCCTCCTCCCGTGGCCTTGGGATGCCTACCGAAGACTGCCCTATCCGTTTGTTCAGCAGTGACGGCGTTCTGGCCAATCGTGTGCAAAATCACTGGAAGATCATCAGGGAAAAGGTAGTTGCGATCCGGGTGGGCAAGCGCGAAGTCGATTGCTCGAGACAGATCGGCCGTGTCATAACCAGTCGGACGATTGGCAACCCCCATAACTAGGTCTACCATTGGGACCGCTTTCGAGGTCCTGTCCCCTCTATTTGCGCGGCGACCGGCTATGTAGTCGTCCATGGAAATGTCGTCTCCGTGGTCCTGGTCCCAGGTCCCAGGCCTGAACGCCTCAGTGGTCACGTTAGTCCATGGTTTCTGACCTGGATCTGGGGTCGTAATCTTCCGCATGGCGGACTCGTATTGTCGACGAACAGTGAAGTTTGGGCACCGGTCCTCAGCCTGTTGACGTTGTTCCTGAGTGTAAGTATTGTCGGTGGGTATGATGCCATTGCGAAACTCCACAAACATTCGCTGATGGATATGGTGATTTATTCCGTTAAACTGCAGGCGTCGGGCAACTTCGGGGTTTCGCGCGAGTTTTGGGAGGTAGGCGATGATCTCTGCGGCGGTGAAGTTGTAACTCGCGCCATTGGGGAGACCAGGGAGCTCCCAATGGCACTGATTTCCAGGTGTGCCCCGCAAGCGGTTTTGCTCTCGGACTGGTTTGCCGGTCCTCTTCGAGATGGGAATATTTGGAGCAGGGGCCTCATCTTCGTTGTCGCCAAAGGGATCTGCTGCAGGGCCTCCACCGTCATGGGATGCATCTGCTCCAGGGCTTCCTACATTGTCATGGGGTGCATCTGCTCCAGGGCTTCCTACACCGTGATGGGGTACATCTGCCGCAGGTCCTCCTCCATCATCATCTGGATTATGTAAGGTCTTCCGTTTTGCCTTACGGGCCCGCTTCGGACGGCCTGCTGGGGTGTTGGAGGATGTGGCCGTGACCTGATTCCCGACTCTAGCATTTGGTGCGACAGCCACAATAGGGGCGGGTTCAGCGCCGGATGCTCCCCCGATTTGAGGAGCAAAGTTATTGTGAACATCAAAGTCGCCGAATCCAGCAGATACATGTTCTTGATATTGAAAGACGTTACTGAAGCCTGATGGCTCCCCAGGATGAGCATAGTTGTCAGGGACAGCAAACTCGCCGAATCCAGCAGATCCATCTTGATATTGAGGAATGCCACTGAAGCCTTGTTGCTCCCAAGGCTGGACAGAGCTACCAGGGACAGCAAACTCGCCAAATTCAGCAGATGCATTCACCGGAGGGTTGGCTAAGTCAGAAACGTTCATTGGCTCTCCAGCCTGAGCATATCCACTCAGAATAGGATTGTCAAAACCGGAATCAGCTGGAATGGAAGGGCTGACACGCTCCAAACTCCGGACGTAGGCTAGCATGTCCTGCTCATCGAAAAAGTTGCCATCATTACTTTGGTTAGTACCATAGTTGATGGGCTGGAACAATTGCGGATCCAGAAAGGAAGAGTCGACTGAGTCTCTATCGTTCTCTATCGTCTGGGGTGGCTCATAGGATGGCTCAGAGCGACCATCCAGTGTTGGTGCCGTCGGGGTGGCAGTGGGGAAAGCCTCAATTGGGATAGCGACATATCGGAATCCCTCATGTTGTCCCACAACCAGAGTTCCCTGTGGAAGTTGAGAGTTGTCGGTGAGCCTGATCCGTTTTGATCCGTTGCCCTCTCCGTCATCGTCAGGAGGCCGCTTGCGGGACCCGGATAGAAGCGAATTAAGTGGAATCAGATTATCCATGCCGGGCAGTGTTTGTGCAGTGATTAGAAGATAAAATTGGATGAAGTTGTGTTGTTTGATATCTCGCACTGCGGGCGGTTGTTTCTCTGTGATATCGTGGGGGGTAAGGGAGTCGGTTGGGGTCAATTGGGCGGGCTTATAACGGGGAGGGCGCGGCGCGCTGCCAAGCGGTGAATGTTCGCGCACATGGTCATGCACAAGGTCCTTAGCGCGAGTGCGCGAGGAGGTTAAGGTGCGCCTTTCCCGATTCTCGGTGAATTTCATCCTCCGGTGTTGTTCTTTTCCCAGGCAGCTGCGGCATTGTTTACCTACAACGCATTTGGAGGGATTGGGAGTCGGCGGCCAACGGCGGCACCGCTAGAGCCTCGGGGGAGAAAACACCCTCGAGTCTAGTTGGAGTAGATATTTAATATAGCTAGTAGGAGCAACGACTTTTAAGATCATTACTTCGGCTTATACTCCATGGCGAAACCGTAGGCTATCTTTATGACCATTTTATAACTTGACAGACCAGCTGGAAGCAGACGTTTATACCGGGCTAGGGAAACAGAACGGTGAGGAAAATATGGTACTTGTATTGTGCATTAAGATATTTAACATAGCGAAACAACGCGCCGGCAGTGATGAGGGCGGTAACTGTCATTAACACATCTGTGAGATATGACCACCATTGTACGGAAGACAGATGTCTCCCAACGGTGAGTTTGCACAAATAAATCTACGGAGTTGTATTAGATTTCGATCCCACGTCGAGCTTCGTGGTAAGTTCCATGCCATATGTGTTTCTATCGAGAGATGGCTTTCTGTCTAATTTAACTCTGTTGATATCCCCGACTGGGGACTCGTTCAACTCTTCGATTTCACAAATTCCCTTAGGTGGCATGGTCAAATAACGGTACTATGAGACTTCGCTGGGTAGAGAACACCTACATGTAAGGCTCCCGACACCATCGGGGTTGTGAAAGTGCCAAGCTCGGTGTACCTCCTTAGCCAATCATCGCTCGTGTCCTGACACAGGTCTTTGTTGATTCCTCCTTTGTGCCAGGAAATCAGCGCTCATTGGTCAAAGGACATTCGCTAAACAACACCAGATGAGACTTCGACAGTGATTGCACCTTCGAATACTGAGAAGTCAAACAAGGCATCAGTGACATCTCTCTCAAAGGCTGAGAGCAGAGATGTGCTCTGATCCGATTAATTTTGGTACATCGCAGTAGATCAGTCTTAGTTTTGGCGGTCTCCACATAGTCTGGAAGGAGTTGGCCTGATTGTAGGTGAAAGAGTGAAGAAATACCAGGGATACTTTAAGGCTCTATAACCACAAGTGCATTCGGAGTCAATTGCTATTTAAGCTTGAATTCACAGACAAGATTATTTTAAGGTAAGTCACATTTATAGTTGGTTTTCCCGCGACTGTGGCGACCAACGTTGTGGATGTTCGTATCATATCTGCACAACACGAGTCTTTGGGCAAGATAAATCGATGACTGTATCCCCAATGTCCGTAATTCCGTATTTAGACAAATCATTGTGAGAAGCTGTCACGGCAGTGATCGATCGATGATATGGGGAGCGAAACTGGGTTGATTGAGTAATCTAGATACACCGACTCGATATATACTACGGCGGCAACTCGATACTAGCCCTCATCGAGGTTACCGTACTTAGCTAATCAGGTATACCCTGCTTTGGCGTGACAGAATCCTTGCGGTGAGTGCTCCAACTTTGCCCCACGCCGCTGCGATACCGTGGCATGGGCTGCCATACTGGGTGGGAAGATATATGCCAAGTGCGGTTTAGGTAAAGGCATTACCATAGATCATAGAATAGGAAACGGGAAATTGAGATAAGTGGTGTGATGAGGGATTTTTTGTTTTGAATGACATAATTCCTATCACGACACTCATTCATCCAAAGAATAAGTCCATGAACGTGCACCTGAAACGTGATAGAACGAGATCCTGTATGCACATGAGATGCCTGTGTGGTTTCTTAGCAAGATGTTGTAACAGTTTAAATAATGGCTATTTTCGTGATGTACGCGACGCGTCTGCGAACAGCACCGCGCAGCTCAGGAAGTATTTTTTTAGCGCCTCGCAACTATTGCTAGAAGCGGATATCAATGGACAAAACTACCGAGCGTACTATATAACCGAGAGACTCCTCCTACCATTGGAGGTCCTGGCTGACAGTGGGGGAAATGTCGGCTGCGAGCTGTGATCAAGGACACAGGGACAGTGGGCAGCGGGGAGGGCATTGCGTGGAAGAAAGCTGCAACACTTATATGAGTTCCTGGATTCAAATGGGCGACTCTAAACATATGTCCTCGCCATGAAACTTGAAGAGTACATAAAAATTATATCAGCAAGGAAGGGAAGAGAAGAACGATTAGAACAGTTGGAACCACAGGTAGTAGCATTATAAGCAGGGCCCGTTCAATCTTTGCATCTAAAAGCCACCAGAGTGAGTAGGTTATGGAAAACGCAATTCCCACTACTTGAGGATACTAAGACATTCGAGCAGACTCTGACCTGGGCGCAAAGCTGCGCTACATCACGTGACATTACTCTTATACCGAGCCCTACCACTGCAACAGTGGTCCGGAGACTCGCGATTAAGAAGCAGTACTAAACCCAAAGCATCGTTTTGAGATTGTTCTGCTGTTTGTGTCCGCACTCATCTACCCAATCAACAGCTGCGATGCTTCCTTAGCACTCGTTCTTAATCGCGAGTGTGTGTGACGTTCCTTGGTAGGCAGGTCATAGCGAAATTTTACTGTAGAAAGTAGATTGGCCCTAGCGGTAACGAAAGTCTGAGGCTCATTGCTTTTTCATGAAGTCACTTCCCCAATGCTTTCTACGCACCAACGTGGCCTAGATTTCTCCGAGCATCCCTCAATTTGATCATCCATCTCTGAGGCCAGTGTTGCCCCTCACAGAAGGTGCAATCACGAAGTCCCAGCATATGATTGTAGCAGAAGTGCTTGTATATTGCGTATTTCATGGTACATCGGGATGAATGTGGAAGGTGTAGCCCAGTGTTGTATTGCCTTGTGTGCATGACTTGCATCGAAGGAAGCGTTCACGTAGAGGAATATATAAAGCGCGAAATAACGTAAAAGCGTCGTAGGTATAGAGGAGGTCCATAATATCATTCCAATTGCCGAAACAAAAATGAACATAGCTTTGAAATCATACGTATTGCTAGAAGCAAGTAGTTCGTCATAAGGGAAAACGTATTGGTTGTGTACGAGGAAGAAAATAGGCAGAAGCCATGGCGTAATCTCAACGTTGTTGATAAGAAAATAGAGATTGTTCCGAGACTCAAAAGGGATGGGTTCAGACATATGCGAGACTCCAGGACGTATTTCCGCGGTGGTCAAAGGTTGGGTTTCCTCCCCTACTCCTCATCAAACTCCTCTCGCCAACTCCCAATCAGATTGGGAATATCAGCTTGGGCAACTATGCCCTCGTCTTTCACTTTCACGTTGTATTGTATCGGATGATGAATCCCATAGTAGATCCTACTTTCTGCTCTCAGGCTTGGGATTCCTGATGCCGGGATAACCTTGATGGGGTCCTTATAAATGCCGGTTTCTCCTTCCTTAAGCTGTGGCTGAGTACCTTCCGTATACACAACGGCATGTTCTTTGGCACGAACTCCATTTTTCAGGGTTGCCTGTCCATTATACGTGAATATCGGCACAGCGAAACAGAATTCTTTCCCAAGCTTCACGACGATGAAGCGTCTGGTCGCACTAAAGACTATCTCGTTGTGCTTGACGTAGGACATGGAGTCGTTGTAGCCCGTAACAGTGTTACCAACAGGCTCCGTAAGGAGACAGGATAGAACTCGGCCTTTGACGAAGAATCTGCGAGCAACATCTGCGGGCTCTCGCACAAAGTAGCTAGGGTCCAGGGCTTCGGTGAGTGGTAGTCCGTCCTGCCACAGTCCGTAGACTGGCGGTCCCTGGCCTCTATCTGGTACTAGGAAATATTAATGGCGTGCATCTTAATCAACACATAACATAGATACATACTGTTGGGAGTGGCATTTCCAGCGACCGGCGGCTGAAGCAATTGTCCTGGATTGGTATATGGGCCGCCTTGGTAAGGTGGAAAGGAGTGTGCAGTGGTGGCTGGGGGCCTGGCTGGGGTCTGGTTCTGCCCCGGATAGTATCCCGTGGAGGTCGGATAGAGGCTTGAAGCTGAAGGGTATGTGCTGTAATTGGTGAAAGTCACGTCTGGGGTGTTGTAAGAGGCAACTGCGTATTGTTGCGGCACAGATTCCAGCGTAGTGCCCGGATAGCGAGGTGTATTTTGATGTGTTTGGCCGGCATAGCTCGAGGTGTTGTTGAGAGCTTCTGCCCCTGACCCCAAATCAGTGCGACTGTTTGAGGTTGCACTCCTGAGGACATCAGCTGGTTAGGAATTGATCCGACTCGCCATGCTTTAGAAGGCTGCCTACTCGGAATACCATTCGGTCTTCGTTTCTCCTGCCTTTCTGTCAGCTCGCTGCCCTGGCCGAAGAGGGCGCAGGTGGGGGCTTGCCATTGTGGTCGTAGCAGCGGTAGTATCGGTCGTGGTCGGCGCTGTAGATCCACTGATTAGACATTGTTTCAGCGCTCGTGGACGTGCCACATGTCTTCCCGATCGGGTCGTCGGGTCTCTTGCGTGTGCATCGGACACGTCAACAGCATATCTAAGTATTTATCTATTCTCGCGCGATGGGTACGCTGCAGCAGAGCCGCATGGAATGAGGGGAGAGTGCGGAGTCATCTAATAAAGCAACTTAATGTGGCGCTGCTATGCACACCATCGACCTCACATGTCGACGTTTGGGAGAGCTCCACGTCGTGATGGTGGCCCTTGCGGGCTGGATGCGGGCCGCGGGCCAGGATGTGCGGCGAGGGTGGAGTGAGGTCGATGCGTGCCGAAGTGCGCTAACGGCGCGACTGATTCCGTCCCATCCCTCCCTGGATCACACGCATATGTACAGTGCTGCGATCCACCCCGTGGGCTGACTGCCTATTATTTGTCCGACGTCAAGGCGCGACCGCTCCCACGGGATGCCCTCCGGCAAGGGGCGGTACGGTCATCTTACATTCCTCGGCTGAAGCGTCGGGCCTCACTCACAGACCTCGTTTCCGTTGCAGGCTCACCCTCCCTTACGCAGGCTAATGGCGTGTCGCCTGGCGTGTCGCCTGGCGTCCTGCGGCACCTGGACGCGAAATCACACTTAACCACCGAGCAGGCTTGCCAGTGTCGGGCAAGAATGTCCTCGCCCTTCTGCCCTACACCGCCTTTGCACCTGACTTTGTATCCGACGTTGGGCCATGTTGGCTTCGTTCAATGCACACCGTTCAAAACCAAATCGACCAGTCACAGAGGAAGGCCGTTGATTGCTGCCCACCATGCAAGAGTCCTGTCTGCACAGCTGCGTCGTTGTGGCTGACTTAACATTTAGTTCCATACCCAATCAGTCATGGGAATAAGGCACCGAGTCTGGGGGCAGACCGCAATGATTCCATATTCTCGTCGTCGACGGCCGACACTTTCTCAAGGACGAACACATCGAGGGGTGTTCAAAGCGAGACCGTCACCATATCAACCACATCATCGACCCATGCCGGCGCCGGGACTGTGGGGAGGGGAGAAATGAGCGCGGCATCACCAGAAACTGGACATCGGCCGCAGGATCATAAACGCAACCCATCGAGGCCAGACTCCAATGCTACCTATCGTCGATCTCAGACCACATTAAACGGTCACGCCCATAATTTTCACCACGCGGCTCATGCCGGATTTCCCACTATCAGCCAACTGCGGAAAGACGAAGTCGTAACCGCTGTGGAAGATGTTGTTGAGGCCCGGGATGTGTTGCTAGGTTCTCGTGTTGGCCTTCGGACCCGACGAAGGAAGTTGAAAGTTCTCCATGATCAGACCGTTGGCAGTAATGGCGCGTTGTTCACTCTGATCAGGCAATTGCACGAATCAAAGGCTATATCATTCACTCCCGAGATTGAAGAGGCCTATCAACACCAAATCGCGATGGGTGATCGACTGGGGGCTGCGGAAGTGGAATATGAGCAGGCAGAAGCAAGGTATAATGGACTGGAACTCAAGTACACACAAAAAGAGGAGGAGTTAATGGAGATTGTGAGGAGTATTGTGCCATCGTCAGACGAACAGAAGACAGTAAAAGAGAGTAAAAATATGGGGAGGGACCATGGTGCAAGCCAGGAATTGGTTGAGACTAAAGCGCTGACTAGTTTTGCTTTCGGTTCGGCGGGCAACTGGGACGGTGCTATCAAGACTGAAATCTCTGAACAGGACCTACAGGCTCCCCCAAAGGCTATAGGGAAAGAGCCGCATCCCTCAAGGTCGACGCCCAAATTAGGGGCACCTCACTCCACGCCGCCGCTGGTTTCTAATCGGTCGGCTGTTTTTGCAACGGCTCCATCATCTCGACATGCGTCCTACATGTATTCAAATCATCAACGAATGACACTCCCGGACGCGTTACCACAGACCCGGCTTACATGGTATGATACCCACAGGCGCGTTGAACAATGGCTACTCGAGGTGGTGCGTAGTTCGTCGCTGCAGAAACTCCGACTCAAACATGATCTCTCGTCGTACCCTCTTGATGATGCGACTTGGTGGCAGATACTTGAAGATCATTGGGATTCTGGGAGTATAGGCAGTCCACCCCCCGAAGCAGACAACGAGGATCTGCCCACCTCTCTGGGGAGTGGAGAGGCCAACATAACGTCATCTCCCGTGAGTGCTCTTCGACATATTCCACAAAGTAACAAATCTACCAGCCGCCCAATATCCACACTACACCTTGCACAAACGGAGCTTCCAATACCAGATCCTTCAAGTTTCCAAATATCGGCTCCCTCAAACATGCTACTACCAGGTTCTCTAGAAATACCAGTATTGGATCGCCCAGAGGTGCCGTTACAAGGTTTCCAGAAATGTCCCATGCCGGACCTCTCACACCTGTCGATGTCAGACTCCCCAAAGCCTCATATGCCGGATGTTTTGGAGCCTGCAGTGACTAATTTTGCAGAAACACCAATACTGAATCCACCAGAGCTTCCAGTATCAGTTCCAATGGAGTCTCCAGTCCTGGATCCTTCCCAATTCTCAATGCAGATTCCTGAGGCTATTCCGCCGGATGCAGTCCCCTTGCTCACATTAGAATCTTTGCCTATCCCGGATTTTGAGATATTATCTTCGGAATCAACAGGACAGGCTCAGCCGCTGGACATGCCGCCCGCAGATATCGTTCTTGGACCCAATGATCTCAATGCGTTATCAAATGACAATCTGGAACTAGGCATTTTAACGACAGCTCACATGGAACCGAAACTGGAATACGGTGACACTACAATCCGGCCTGGTTATAATTTGATATCGCAAGACTCAAATAAATCGTTTCATCCAGAATCCAGAGAGGATAATCACGAGGGTCCCACTTCAGCCCCCAGAGCCGGGAATTTTGGCCACCCTATGCACAGAGATAGAAGCTGCAGCAACGCAGTGTTGTCAACTTCACACGTAAGCCCTCCTCGTTTGGGTTGTCCCAGCTCAGGCCCAGAGGTCATCATCCCGCCCATCCCGGAGGACCAGTACAGCTTGGCAGGAGGATCTCCCGCTACCCACATCCGTCCAGACTCTCCAGAAAGTCAGCCAGGAAATGAAGCCGAGACGCGAAATCGGACTTTTCCCTGCGTACCGCCAGATGATCGCCCTTTGAGTCCCCCAACTACCGGAGGCACCAGGACCCCATCCCCCTCTTCAACTAATGTGGAAGGCGATTTCTGGCGGGGGTCACCGCCTCGTCATCGGAGTCCATTCAGTGCGAACCAGGTGCAAACCTCTTTATCTGCTATCTCTCGTCACGCATATATTCCAGGGATTTAACGCTTTCTATGTTTTGGCAACAGGCCCACAATCTGTCATTGGAAGGAAGCGAGTAACAGAGCCAGGAATACCTCTCCGTATGGTTGTCATGTGTTGGATCTCTATATCACTACTCACGGCTGTAATCGTATGCACGAAATTTGGATTTGGATGAGCGTATTTGGTTGCTCGAGAACATACACTACAGCGAATGCCTTTATTGATCTCAGATTGTATGTTTTGACTCGCTATGGAGCATAGTACATGGGACTTGGTTATCTCTTCACTCGGATGTTATGAACTGCAGATATAGTGCTCATATTCTGAACTGATATGTTGGTGAAAGTACACAATTGTCCCCTTACTTTTGCCCCTTTTTGGCTGCTGTAAAAGCTGCCTGAGGCCAACCACCGCTTTGGGGAAGAGGTACAAAGCTTACGACAAAACGCACTGGTGGTATTGAACACCGTGCGCCTGCCATACCGTCGTCAGCAAGACACTCCCTTTATCAAATCGAGATTTCGGTTGGCTCTGACATGTGGCAGATGTTAGATGTCACTCGCTTCAGCTCTTAGATTTGACGACAACAACGACGTTCCACATCGAAGATGGTCCACTAGATGTTACCCAAGTGGCACCTTGAGAGAGGCTTCACGACACTTTTTATGCCGCGCAATCTACTCTCGGAACGCGACGCAAAGACCTTCGCGTTCAGTCTTGGAGCTGAAAAGGCAAACATAGCCATGTCACCAACGCTCGCTTGTTTTTCGCTCTTCCGGTCGACTAAAAGCAGTTAGGCGCAGATTTCATGCAATGGCAAACCTTTGGAAAACAACGGACTATCAAAATCACCGGTGCAGGGATCATTTGGAATGCCACACAGATTGAAGTGGCTTGTGGATGCCTGGCCGCATAAGACGGAGGAAGGGATACCTATCTTTGGTCAAAGGGGAGGGAGTAGCAGGGCGGCATCGGGAAGGCACAGCAATCACAGGTCTCATCCTGACACGCCGAAGGGGAAGGAGGCTACCTGAATACTCGCATTTTGCTTTTCCTCCGAGCTTATCAGTCTTGTTGTGAAATGGCCGTCGGGAAGAAGAGGGATTGACACATTTAGACCCGCGTGGAAGAGGCATTAATTTCGTGCTTTTTTATGAGCGGAATGGTTGAATCGCGAGGCTTGACGTCCCTCAGGTTACCGATCGTGGAACACGCGTTGTGGGGGGGCCTGTGCCTTGAGCCATAAGTTAGGCGGGCGGGTCAGGCAAACATAGGCAGACAATTCTCTTGAGGATCGACCACGGGACCCACCTTTGTGTTCCTTCAACAGGTGGAACCCGTGTCAACACCCCAGTCACAACGGTGATACACTACCCCGCCTCCAACCCCATGCATACCGGTTAATCTAATCACTCTTAAAGTTTCCATGCCGATGTCTCCAATTCTGGGGTATGCCAGGATGCTGGGAAGAACAAAGTTCGCGAGAGAAAAAAGGAGACGAATGGGAAGACGTCTGGGTTGCTGAGCAAAAGTGATTGGAGGAGAGGTGCATCCTCAACGGTGGGTGCGATACCCTTCCGCCTGTGGCTTGCGGACACCCACGAGTGGGTATGGGATGGTAGCCTTGGTATTCTCAGATGATAATTGTGAGCAGGCATCTGCACAGTCATCGAGAATTTCCTTTGCTTCCCGATACAGTGGGAACTGTGGGAAATACAAAGGTTCTACGGAGTATGCCATATAGGCGTTACGGGTGTAATTCTGAACTTCCCTATCGTCGGAGTTCTTCTTTGGGAAAAGCTTAGCTATACTGTGTACGCAATCACCCGCGAGACCGGGAGCCGGTGGAACGTCTCGGGTTCGTATCGAAAAAGCCACCACGAGTGGGCGGCACGCGGAGAGTGGACCTCCCGGCCCGCATCCATCGGGTTTGCTCGCGTGGACTGGTAAAACTTCACCAGCCTCAACAGCGACATTCCTTTACTTGAGGCTTTCGTTAACTAGAAGGTATGGTTCGCTGTGTAAAAGATTTTCTTTTCTTTCTGTTATATTTCTACTGGGGCATCTGAACAGTTGGTTGTTACTCGCGAACAAGGGGGACACTCCATCCGCGCCACCAAAAATCCGCCACAACGTTCCAGAGTAAAGTAAGGCTATGTCTGGGACGATGAGTAGAACAAGTCCACTCGAAACCACCATCTAAGTCATGTTGTGACTCAGGTCAAAACTATAACAGAAATCAGATGATAAGAAGAATCCTAGGGGATTACGATGCCAGCCCAGGTGGTGGGTTCTGAAATGTTCGTCCGGCGTGACCAGAACACCACACCACTCAACTGCCTTGGGTCATCTGCTCGTCGTCGCGTTCCGCATCGTGCCACTGTTCATTCGACACCGCCTTTCATCCTACACTTCCTTCAATATTGCTGCCTGTCTCCGATCCTAAGCCGTCAACGGACAACGATAACTCGATACGGCAAGTAAATTTGGGGAACCGTGCACGACATTTCCTCCTGATGGGCTGCGCCTTGCTGCGCGGTCGGTTTCCTGATTCGTTCGCCCGCCTCACTTTTTGGATACCCAGGCCGCTGGGCCAGTTGATGAAATTGTGGCACAAATGAACTGGACGGCAGACGAGTCTAGATGGGTTAGGCCTCAGATCGATGATGCCGAGATGTCGTGCGATTGGGGTTATCGGTGGGAGGGGTGTACAAATGCAGCCATACTACGATGAAGACTGGTCGGGGACATGGATGCCTGGTTGGCTGCAGTGTGATTAATGAGGTGGAGGGTGGTCGCAGATTAGGGACGGAAGATTTACTGGTTGACTGGGCGACTAGGTAGACAAGAAAGTTGAGGCTCTTCGAGTGTATGGAGGAGAGAGAGCACTGACCGGATGAATATTGAATGAGTAGGGCGCCAGATCAGGCAAATAGCGTGACAAGGTCAACGAGGCGGTTAATGCACAAGGCAAAAGCAGCATCGTCGCGTACATGATGCAAAATTATTGGGTGGAAGCCAAAGCTAGATTCAGCTCATTGCTCAGGCTTTAGGGAAACGGACATGATCGCACGGCGGGACGAGCAAGGCCAAACATCGCCGGAAGCGGCTATGTTGGAGAAGTAAGACGAGTACGCGTTGCTACCAAAAATACGGAGGACTCAATGTGCCTAGAGGGTCTTTACGCTTGCGCGTTTCTGAACGTGCTTCGCCTCTTCCACCATCGAATCCGAGAGCATGGGCCGCAGATGGTGAGAACCTGGGGCGGGTCCCAAGTTCCACCGAGGCAAGACAGGAAGCGCCTCAGTGGTTTCCAATTTCCCGCTGGCGGATGAGGGACGGCCTTGTTTTGTGTGTTTGACCCCAACCCAGCCTTCGGTGAGCGAGACCTGACTGGCCTGGTCCTCCGGTCTGTCATTTTCTGTCTGATAACTGGCCTCGGGGACTGGTTCACTCAGCCACTTCTTGACACGGTCCCGAGTCGAGAGGAAGGTAGAGAGAATTGTCGAGCCGGCAAGTGGTGGGGTTGATTCTGGGTCGAGACGTTCAGATCGTGCTGTCAACGCTTCTTCGGATTCGTCATATGGGTTTGCAAATTGTACATCCTCGAAAGCTATACCACGTGAAGTACAAAGCTCTTTCAAGGAATCAACATCTGCCCGTGTCTTCTCTAGCTCTTGCTGTAGTTCTTGATGCTCGACTTTGCGTTCCTGGAATAGCTGGTCGTCACTGATGAGATTCATTTGGCCTGCTCCTCGCAATAGGTCGCGTTCATCAAGTTCCTGGCGGAGTTCGAATTCGAAGTCCGCGAGACGGTCTAGCAAGACGCGTAGATCACCCATCCGAGAATACAACTCATCTCTGGTCGACTCTGCTGTACTCGTATCGTCACTCTTCCGTGTTGTGTCCGCCTGAGATATTGACGTGAAGGTTGTTGGTGGCGAAAGCCCGATCCTAAATTCTCTGTCCAGCTCCTGATATATCTTGCCCTCGAGATCCGTAAGTGTATACTCTTGGTTACAGAGTGTATCGGCCAGTCTTGAATTCTTCTCTCTTTGTCGTTTCAACCCTCCTCGGAGTGACTTCAAGTTCTCTGCATACCGGTCGAGTTCATCTTTATACCGTCCATAGAAACCGTGTGCCGTGGCGGCATTTAAGACGAGAATGAAGTTGTCCAGAATGTGATCGAAAAGTGTCTCTAACTCTGTACATCGATCTCGCTCTTGCTTGACGTCCAGACGTAAAGAAAGAATGAGATTACGAAGTTGGGCGATTCTAGGTTGTGCGTTCATCCATATTTGAATGATACTGAGTTGGTGATCTGAATCAAGCATGGCTGGTGGTGGATAACTGCCATTCGGACGAGCAGCAAGACTCGGCGTTGGCGTTATATGTCCTGCTGATGGCGGAAACGAATTTGCAAGCGGGACGGGAGGAGGCGGCGGCAGATTGGCCTCCTCGTTGTGAGGCGCAAATTGGCCATCGAACCTAGAGTCCACGCGCTCCGTGGGGAGGAGCGTGGGATAACCCTTGGGACTTGACCTTGGGTAAGATTAGTGTCATCTATACTATTCAATGAAAAAGGCAAACCTCAGATCATGCCTAGACAAAGCCGGATCACGAGGGATGGGTGTTGGATCCTCTCCTGCCCGAAACATGGGAACGTTGGTGCGGGGACCATGAATATTTATATCTGCGATACTAGTGTAAAGTAGTGAAAAAGGCGGGTGGAGGAGAAAATCGAAGAAGCAGATCAGCCTTACATCTATGTCCCCACTTGCCCTGATGGCCTTTGCGCTTCGCTTAAGCGACACAACATGCAAGGATGCATTGCATGTTTGAAGGCTGCATGAGCTGATTAGCATTCTGCAACAAGACGCGCCATACCTGGAGGGGTAAATGTGGCTATGCCTCTTCCGTCGATGTCCTTGACCGGTTTTCTTCACCAAAGTCGAATGCCGGAGAGCCGCATCACGTGCTCGATTGTCTTAAGATGATCCGACCGCTTACTTAAACTCGGATAAGTGGACCATTGTAAGACCCGGCACTAAGTAGGCCATGGGTTTCACTAAATGGGAGTGGGATCCCCACCGCGAACAAAACTTTTATCACGATGACGAAGATAACACCTACACTTATGAATCGGGTGAAAAGATAGCCATTGAGAGGCCAGCTTCCACGTAAGTACATTACACAACAAGGCTTTTTCAGGAGCTGACTTGCTCCCTTGACAGGGCGCATGTTGCGGCACCCAGTGGGGGAGGCTCATACCGTGATCGAACAAGTGCTGGGAGCGAATTCAGTGTAGCCAGTGCCTTCTCCTCTCTATCACTATCGGAGCCCAACAGTCCACCCCCTCGAAGGGGTAGCACGATTCCTGGAAACACAGAACATTGGTTGAGTTCAAATCACAGCTCTATTGGAAAGACCACATCTGAACGTTATGGATCGAACGCCAATGCACCGTTATCCGGCTCCACTACCGGAGATGCACCTCTGGCTCATTCAACCGGCTACTACTCCACAATTCCAACCTCGCCACAGACAGGCAATGATCCCAGCCAGCCTTACAGTCAGTCAACCGAACCTTTGGTGGCACAGCCCAACGACCATGAACGGTTGAAACAGGTCGGCCGCAACATTGAAATCTCAAGTGCCGTTGAAGTAACACAACCCGAACTGAAGGCCGTGTATCCACAAGCACAGGCACGAATGCTATTGAGGGGATCAGCCCACACAGGTTTTGCCGAGCCATTCGATCCAGGTAAGTTACATATGACTGTCGAACTCAATCAAATTAACCCAACCCAGCCTTTCAAATTCTGCGTCCTGGAAGCTCATATTTCAGGAAGGGGTTTGTGTTCAAGGTTCTGTGGCCGGAACTCGCCGGCGACTCAGTCAGGAACATTACCATTGTCTCCCATGGTGTTGGGAAAGGCGAGAAGTTGTTTGTGAAGATCCGATGGTTTGTTGTTGTCAGGGAGGGCCATAATTCCGCTAGTTGTTTGTAGGTACTTCCCACACCGGAGTGGCATACTGGATCTAATAATAGCTTAGGGCGATCCAAACTTATGGCAGAAAGGGGGTTACGGACACCAAATTAAAAAGTGAACATGCTATCATGTACACTGGCGATGCTGCTCCAGAACCGCTCGCTACTGAAAGGCCCATCCATTATACAGACCCCAAAATGGGCGATCCAATCCAGGTGATAGCAAACAAGAAATGGGAGAAATTGGACGTCCTTTCACGAGTAAACTTTCGCAAAATTTACACAGTCGAGCACAACGTGAAGGTCAACGCCTTCGGACAAGTTGCGCGGACTGATGAGTGGAAACTTGTCGCTCAATTCAACCGACATTGGGACATTACCCCCATTTCTTCGATTCCAGCACAACCACAACCACCCATGCCGCCGATCCAAGAGGATACCAAAGGTGGCCACGAGTATTTGAGAGGAGAGACACCACGACCCCACGCACAATATCGGAGAACTGAACAAACTGATGATTCCGGTGCCAGTACAAGCGAATACTCAAAAGGGGAAAAGGCTCCCTATGGCGCACATGATCCTAATTCGATTGGGTCAGAAGAAGTGGATCCCAGCAGAACGCCTGTTCCAGGCGGAAGAAGTGCTGACCCAGCAACCGCCCCATGGCCACCACCAAGAACTTCCTCCCGTACCGCGTCCGAGTCGTCTTCGGGTTACGCCTTAGGGACAACACCACATTATCAACCCGGAACGACTTCTTCTTATCATGATCGGAGGACTGCATCCTCAACCGAGCCGGAAACGGGCCAATACCTAGCCTCCATTCCTTCGTCATATCGTGACCCGAGAACGGTGTTGGCGACTGAACCGGGAACGAATCAACACCCGCCATCCGTTCCTTCATATCCTTCCCCAAGCCAAACTGGAAACGATTCCCAGGGACAATACTCTGACAATCCTCAAAGCCGTATCTACTACGGCCATTTGTATCCTTCCCAAGGATATGCTCAGTACGCCTCCACAGCTGGAACTTTCCCTTCTAACCAGCCTCAATACTCACCCATCACTACTGGACAAACTCCATCTTCGGCCTACGGACAGTCCCAGTATTCGCCCCAAGGCTCAGCTCAGTATCCAGCCAACACATATGACGATACATATGGAGCGACCGCGCAAGCACAACCTAGTGCCCAGACCGAACGTCCATACCACCCCGGAAGATCAACTTCCGATACCTACCCCCAGCAGAACTATGGTCCCAGAGACTATAATCAAGGAAGATCCCAGAGTTACGATCAAAGGCGGCCGTAATAGGTTACGGAAGGGAAATGGCATGAATACGAAACACTGTTCGCTCTCTCGCAGTAGCGATATTGAGAGTGAACTTCACATCTGGCTGAGCCGATGTTTACGGCACGAATTTCTTTGCAAAGTTTACTTTCAAGGCCGACACTTTCTTGTTTCTTGAGCATAAATGTCTGTTTGTTTTCACGATTGATGAATCTCTAGTTCTTGGGTAATTATTCTTCTCTTTAACGGCCAACCAGTTCCTGTCTTCTTCGTTTCATCTCACCCAGTTCATATTTCTCTTTGGCTTCGGCTGGGCTTCAGATTGTAAGAAATTCTACCTTGCGGCTTTTTTATCTGTTTGCTTGGACCTCTATGCCTATATGGCAAGGCCTTTTAAGTCTTGATGATTTTATTCCTTAACGGCACAGGTAACATTCTTTGGACATGGTCTATTCAGGTCAGCATAACGTTACATAAGGCTCTTCACCTTTACGAGTAATAATGAAATGAATGTATTAGGACCCGCAGATATTTCATGGTGTCAAGTTAATCCCAAGCTGTTGTTGTCGCCACCACAATCACAACAGTCCAGTACCAAAACTATACAACGATATGAAGAATACCCGGTGCTAACCCTATCGATACTCTAACCCTAACCATAGCCCTTACCCTTAAGCTCACTTTACCATCTAACAAGTACATATCCTCGCGTACTGCCTTAGATTCAACACCCCACGGACAACCGGTCCGCCCTCCCCGTCCTCGGGTTAAGTACTTCCCCTCCGAGCAAGGTAAATCGCCTCCACACACCAATCACATCATTCAGCCCAAACCACACTTCCTCTGAACTATGGTTGAAGGTCATCTTCCTACCTCGTCTAACAACCCCCAGGCCCAACCCAACCCCTACTACCAATGACATGCATGAGCGCCCAACGCAGGGCACGCGCGGCACTCGGGGCTCGCGTGGGATGTCTTCCCTGTCTGCCATGCAGTATATATAAAGGAGTGGGATATATGGACTTCGGTAGTTCCCTGCATGTGCGACGGTAGATTTGGGGGTGGCGAATATCACAGGAAGGTTTTGATATGAATGTGAACTTGTTGGGCTGAAGGAACGAGTTGATTATTGTAGAGGCGGAGGTTGGTTGGACCCTGCGGTATGCGCGGACGTCCAGCTACGGCTATGAAAACGACGATTGAAAGGAGTGGAGAGGGGGGATAATAAGGGGACGGGAAGGTCGTTATCTCATTCCCTGCTGCTGGTATTTTCAGCATGTGCAGAGATAGAAGAAAGAAGAAAGAAGAAAGAAAGCGCTAAGAGCAAAAGCTCGCCAATCAAACACACATAAACAAGAATAGGAAGATGCAATGCAAACGGTTCCAAACAAAAACATCTACGCACCACCTTGTCATTACCTCCTTCATCGGGAATAAGAAAGCGCTAGGTTGAAAAGACGAGCAGGCATATGACAGCTCAACCTCTCACGTATTGTTGAGTGGTAGTAGTCCGCACTGTTCGAAAATATATGGCAAAATGCTTGAAAGTGGAAAAGTGCAAAAATGCAAAGAAACTCAGACTTGACTCCAAGAAGACCCAATGCACTATTCAAAGCTGGTTCTGCGTACGTATGGTGCAGATCTCTGTCATGCAAATGCTCTTCACTGTCCGTATTCGATGGCGTTCTTGAAATAGTACTCAAGAAGGTACTTGTGGTCGTCGACCACATCGCCGACCTCCTTGACCTTCACATTATGCTCCACAGCATATGGTTTCCCGTAGTTGATCCTCGATTCGGCCTCTAGCTCTTCCCCGTAGGCGGCTTTCACGCGAATGGGTTGTTTGGTAATGCCTTCGTTTTCGAGAAGCTCGGGGGCTTGTTCAGTGGTGTGAATGACTCCATGAACCTGAACCTGGAGACCAGGTTTTGTCGCGCCTCGGCCGCGATAGGTCTGAACTGGCACACATTGAGAGAAGCTTCCACAATTTCGGATGACGACAAATCTCCTGATCTCAGAGAAAGCCAACTCCCCGAAGCGAATAGTACTGAAGTGAGTTGACCCTCGAGTTCTTCCAGGGTTTGCCAATCCTGCTGGCTCGGTCCATAGCATTTTGAAAACTTTCCCGTGGACAAAGAAATAACTTTGGTGGTGAGCCGAGACTCGGCGATAACCTGTTTTATGTCAGGGGCTGAATTTTGATTGAAGACTGTCATAATCTTACTTGGGTCCAGGTACTCATGAGCGTCTGGGTCTGGGCCTGTCTTGATATGGCGTTGTTTTCGGTTGCCGCCAACATTTTCCTGGATGAGGCCGGGCAGGACGGTGCTTGGTTCGGTCGACGTCGGTGCAGAATATGAAAGCGAGGTTCGTGTCGGGCTAGCAAGCGGCGCGTATGACTGCGCAGTGTATGCTGGTGTGGCTTGGCTGGCATATCCTGAGGTCCCATAGCCAGAGCCTCTGTACTGGGAGCTGGCCGTCCCGTGTGTCGAGTATGCAATGGCGTATGGATTCGCTTGAGTAACTTCTGTTGTATATGACGTGGACGCAGCAGGGGGCGATTCTGGAGCACTCGAACGCACTGTGACATCTGGATTTTCACCTGTAGTCCGTGGTTTGCTGGTATGTATTGTCAGCTGGAACTATCACCACACCCCGCTTGGCATTGTTTGTGGAATGAGAAGGGCAGACTTACGAACGATCATCGTCATCCTGCGGCTTGTCCTCCGCAGGGGTGTCGGGCGGTTCTGTTGTAGCGGGTGCTGCAGGACCACCCCAAATGATTCCGAGACTATTCCCGCTGGCATCGTAACTATAGCAGTAATGACGGCCATGGGGGGGAGACCAAGCCCAAGGAGAATATGTGACCATATTTACATGTTGGCAGCGTGCAACCCCCGCTTCGCAGCTGGAGCGAGGAGATCACTGCTCTTTAAAGGCGCCGAGGGGCAGGCGAGTAGGGGGGATTAGCGCAGAGGCTCTTCATGACGAAGCATGGAGCTGAATGGACATGGGCCGCCATGTCTACGGTACATGAAAGCCAGATGAATTCAATACACCAATGCGAGCGAGCTTAGAGTAGGACGATAAGCAGAGGATGGGGTGTGGTTGCGTAGTGGGGCACGCTAACTCGCCAGGCGGGACGACAGCTGCTGCATGCCCAGAACCACGGCGAGTCCAAGCTCCTCAGCCCTGAGCTGCACCTCGACCCGCGACTTCGACGCATGTGCGCCTCACTCCACGCGCTGCTTAACTACCCGCGGCTCCGCCAGTTCATGCCTCTCCCATATCATCGCTTTCGCGCGGGCTGTTCATTCAGCTTGCTCTCTAGCATCGCGTGTCCGGCGCGCCAACGAAGATGGACTCAACCACACCTCCCCGGCCTGCGCCGGTTTTGATGGAAGCCCCACCAGTACGAGACCCTGTTGTCACCGTGGTATTTTGGCTAGCGCTTGAACTAATTGTGTGAAGTACTTGGGCCTAACGACACCCAATCCAACACCACCTGTCGAAATGATAGAAAAGCCCACGGTATGTGGCTCCATCCTGCAGGTTCTCAGGGCTCGGTCTTACTTGGAGATAGGCGCGCAAAATGATGGACGGGGTGCTGCACAACCTCGCTCGAAAGCAGAAAAAGGTGTGGGAACAGAACCAAAAGAAGTCACCTCGATTCGAGGAACCAATCTCAAAAAACGGGGATTATTTCAACTCAGCCGCCGCATATCCCGACCGGCTTCCTAGCATTCCAGCATCAAGCCCAGGCGCAACAGTCCCTAAAAAGGGTATCTTGAAACCACCCCGGGTTCGCTTCTTCGAAGAAGAACTAGGCGACCTCAGCCAACCGGCGCCGCCGCCCATGTCCCCACCACACTATATCCCACCTATAAATTTCGTACCTCCGGAACACATGTATACAGGATCACACGATCCTCTAGCTCCTCCTCTACCTCCGCCTCCACCCCCACCTCCACCCCCACCAGATGAAGCTCCACCAGCTGAGCCACCAGCTCCACTCAGTCTTTACCTACCAGCTATTGACGAAGATGCATATTTGAGCGAGATCGCATACAAGCTGTATACAAAGTTCATGGACGAACTGGCAGAGTTCGTAGATATGCAAGGAGAAGTCATCGGAACGCGGCTCATGGTGCAAGAGAAGAGGCAGCAGTTAAAGATCCTACGTGAAAATGTCTCCAGGAGTGATGTGGTGCTCATGGACTATCTGCGATCCTGCATGGCCGAGGGCATAGAGTCTGATGACCCCAAGCTTGTGAAGCTCTTCAATGAGGCGCAACAGGCTCGAGACTATGTTGGACCTGTCGAAGCCGAATATGAGCCCCTTGAAGTGAGGCTAGGGGCGGATGAACACCAGCTGAAAGAAAAGTACAGTCTTATTGAGGGCCGTTTCGAGAACTTCTTCAGGCTGAACGCAACGTCGACAACAAATATCAGTGTTCCCTCCAGGATTGACTACGACGCGAATTCGGTCTCTGCTTCTGGTGTGCGAGAATGGACAGACGTAGAACCGCGGCAGTCTGACCCGTTCTTTGGGGCGTACATTGGAGACGACAAGGTAGGAGTGGGTCAGCTCCCAGTCATTATGGATCAGTATCACCCAAGCGAGGATAAATCGCTCCAAACGAGTGGTGTCTCGCCTCTGGATCCGAAGTCTTCAGACACCCCAGAGCAAACCCGAAAACGTCGTAGTACCATAACCCCAAGCGAAGACCAAAAAGATCAAAAAGATCGAAAGCCAACCGCTCTTCTGGGCATGGATGATACGGAACTACAATCTCACTTTGCCGACGCCGAGACAGAAACCCGAGAGAAGAGGATCCACGAAAACCTAAAAGGCATCAGCGACGCAGCAGTCTCTTTTGACACCTCAACACAAGCGTTTGATGAGCTGGCGCGAGAGCCTGGGCTAGACGAAGTGGACACTATACTACTCCGCACTGAAGACAGTGACACACAATCGACGCTCAGCGACTACCTCTTGAGCTTTGAGAGTACTAGAGATCGCGTCAACCGATGGCTATTACACAAATTGCGAATATCACCCAGAGAGGCCTTTGCTTTAAGGAGACAAATTATGACATCGTCATCAGGGGTTCAGGACTGGGCCAACCTAGCACTAAATCTCTGGCCTACAGACGATCTCGGACTCGGACAAGCCTATATTCAAGGCTCAGTCGAGGAGCGTCAGGAGAGCCCGCAAGTTCCTCAACATGTCCCCCTCCCGTATCCAGATGCTGAACCGAGGATTGAAAGTGGTCTAAAAGTGCCCCGGCCACGATCTGCTTCCGTGTCGAACATCGCATATGCACCCACGATCAGCGATCTCCAAAACCGTACACTATCCAACTCACAGAGTCTGGAGGTGTTAAGCGCAGTTGCTTTACGGACTGTGTCTTCGCTCTAATATCGTCTTTGAGCTTCATGCCATATATCATGATAATATTCCAGCGCTTCACGTCTGCTGTTCCGTATACCCTTCCAGCGCAGCGTCACTGTACTTTTTTTTATCCTCGACCAATACCATTTCTTCTTTATTCCTAGATACCCAGACTCTACCACAAAGCTCAATACACGTATTCTCTCGCCCAAGCCCTCCCCCCCATTGGCTGGGTAATTGCTTTCTCCAATCCACGTACCAGGACCTGTGTTCAACACCAATTACAGAGTATGTGCAGCGAGCCCATGCAAGCCTCATGTAAGGATTCGGGTCAGGTGGAGGGCGGCATGTCCGATGGCCAGTCAGAGGAAGGCAGCAGAGCCTCAAGGTCTTCTCGGCCGCGCTTTTACGCTTACTGACGACGGGGCTAGGGGGAGGTATTATATCCGGGCGTGGTCGGGACGGAGGCTGTCTATTTCGGGTGGGCGGGGAGAAGCGGATGGGGCTTGGCGGTGAGGCTCAAGAGAGGGGGATTAGTCATACATTCACATGGCCTTGGTCTGTATCTTTGGTGGTCGGAAAGGGAATCGCCGTATATTCGATCCAACAATCCAGACAGCGTTTCTAATGAGATTACTACGCACAATGCCATGCCACATGCTGTCCATCCTCCCACTGTACACCCAACTGTGGCTGAGAAGAAGAGAATCATGACGGATCGCTGTACCATCGCGAGATGGAAGGAATAACCCTAAGAATGCGCGACGATACTATGATGGGAAATAGCTACAAGAGTACTAGGCGCTGATACTCTCTCCGGTTGATCCGGAATGGCTCCCTCGCTACCTTGCACCTGCGCTAGACCTTCTCTCTAACCCATCTAACTATCAGGCAAACCTCGTCCGTCCCAGCGTTCACGGCTCTGCACATACTGCAAAACTTTTAGACTAAACTCTCATATCCGTTTTGTTGTCACCCTATACATGAGTAGCAAAAGCATATTGATTTTAAAGCGATGTCCATACGAAGACTGGAAAAAATGTCAAATCAAAATCTTCTCGCGCCCTTAGTCATATATTGTCACAGCAGTGATTGATCGATAATATGGGAGGGAAACAGGGTTGATTTAGTGATCCAGATACACCGACTCGATATACATTCCCCCCCGATTCGGAAGCTTAGCGCCAACACGTGCAGGGATATCTGACCAATCCATCAACGCCGTTGAGGCAGAAGCGAGTTGCGATTCACTCAAGAATTGTGAAAACTTGTGTAAAATGAGCTTAGATCTTGGCTTTTGGAGTCTGAGTGCTCCCACGTCTCAAAACACAGCGTGCGAGGTGATATTGCTCTCCCGGCATGGGGAGCTAGTTTGAGCATCTCCTTGGTTGGATCGATAATATAAATAGGTTCGACGAAGTGCCTCAGGGCGCTAGCCCGACATCAAGATTGTAGGTGCTCCTTCATAACAAGCTTCCTGGACGCAAAAGTTTAGGAGCTGCAGGGCAGCCTACGGTGGGTATTCCATGAGAATGTCTACTATTTTCATTGGTAGTCTATACCAATAACGGATATTCATTAACCTCGCCTCTATCAGCCTCATTTTGTAAATAATCCTTCTCGACAAATGTGTCTCTAAATCGTGCTATATAGGAGGGTCACTTCTCCAATACTTCCACCAATTGGATTTACTGATCAATAAGCCTCAAACCCCTTTCACATGATGTTACCCTCACGGCCTGGACCATTCTTGTGAGTGAGAGCAGACATACCTATGCAAACACAAGAGCTGGTCTCGCTCATCCACCTACTTCTATCACTATCCACACACATACGAATATGGCGTTTGCGACTCGAATAAACAGTGCTTTCCAGAGTTTCTACTCGTTTTCGATCATTCGTTCCTGCCATTCGAAAAAGCCGCTCTTGTAGACGACTGGGTCGGCATCCCAATCCCTTTTCACAACAGCGTCTCATAACCCGGAAGAATCTTCCGATACCGGCAACTCAGGACCACGGGAAACGGTGGACGACAAGAGTTCTATATGCATCATCAACGGTGGAAGCGATGAGAACAAAGATATCGGGACACTGAGCTGTAACACACAACAAGACCGAGATGCCCACTACCCACTTCACACACTCCATATCGACACTCCGAATATATGTGGTCACTTTATTCCTCATGCTGTTTTTATTCGGCATATATATTTAAGCAGTGGAAAGGTTGAATCAAGGTTGAAACCTAAGTCTCACAAGCTTTGAGCAACTCACTGGACTCTGGTGGAACTACAAAACAGACAGTGATTAGGGCCTGATGGTGAAAGAATACTAAGTCTTGCCTGTGTTTCCCTGAAGATGTTTACGTGTGATCTTGGGAGGTCTGTTGGGGAGACGAGTGTCACCTGACCAACAATTTGTTTTCGCATTCAAAGTAAACTATAACCCGACGGTTTGAATGCACTACTGTTACCTATCACTGACCATGGCACAAGACGACATTAAACTTGTGGTCAGGCAATGCCCTGGCCGTACTTCCTCGAGGTTCAGCGGTCACAATTATCAATTCACTACCACAAATTATAGGACAAATCAGCACTCTAAACCCAACATGAGCTCCTGTCCTCTTTTTACCTCTTATGTGCATCTACCTGGCAGGGTTGCCAGATAGAAATACCCTCCACCACCCAAGAAAACATCGCGTTTCAATCATGACACCCAACGCAGTACGTCCACCATATCTCGATTTCCGTCCATACACCTCTCCGACTTCAGACTGGCGGTCTATTCTGGTTCATAGTGGCCTTTCTAGTACCTCTTTTCGCTGGCGCTCCTTCCCCATATCACTCCTCTCGCGCACTAGAAATCACACTCTACGAATTCAGACAAGAGATGACAGAGTATCGAGAAGAGTGTGGTAAACTCTTCAGTGAGAGAAATGAACTGATAGACGAACTCCTGTAGAAGTGGCGTATTTGGCAATGACCAACAATCACCAATATGCCCTTTACTGCGTTTGAAGGCCACAACCCTTCAATTGGATAGGTTTATCTTCCTATCTGGGGATATACATTGCGAGCTGGGGTTGGGGAAACATCACATCTTTGATGATTCAACACCATGAATAAAACAAAACTCAGTATGTGCCGTCGTGACGATGGAACTGCCTCTCGCGGCACAAAGAAACCATCATACAATTAATTCGAAAACAGATCCAAGTATATCTCTAAGATCACTGATGATTCTTATTTCTCCAGCAGAACATGTTGAATGCCCGAAGATGTTGTAAATAACTGTGAAATATACTCCACTAGTGAAATAATCTCAGGAAGTTGTTCGAAAATATACGCTTTAATACCTTTCAAGCAGTGCTCTTAAAATGGAAAATGAGAGCAGATGAGTGAGTGAAATTTTGGATATCACTCACAACGTCGCAGTGGGATTTCGGATTTTTAGCAAAAAGCGTCCCGAATGTGCACTATAGGTGTGAGCTTCGGTGGTTGTTTTAGATAACTTAGATACAACTTTTCTCGCGGTACAGTGAACTCTCTGTATGGCTTTGGTCGACCCTTCTACAACCCTTTATCACTGCCAAAAACCAGAGTGTAGAAAGGCCAGTATCTGGGAGTAGCGTGACAGTAGACAGAATTATAAATGGATCGCTGTAATCTTAGACACATAATCTAGCAGCAAGGTAAGAACAGTGTTGTCTGAATGTACATCTGGAGCTCGTTGTACTGCAAGAGCTGGCTAGAGAAATGGTGATGAGAAGCGTTTTGAATGCACGCCACAGGTGTGAACTTGGATTTCTGTTTTGGATAGTTCAGAAAAACTATGATGCCTAAGAGAGCGAAGGGAAATGAAACAGCTCGCTAGAAACCTTCCCTAACCTATACAAATGAAGAAACCCAGAGCATGTGACAGGAAACATATACTTATACACCCACACAAGACACGCAACTATACACGAAACCAACCATTCACTTCAGCCTCACCGCCAACTCTTTAATAAAATCCATCCTAAAAGCCGGAATATCATCCATTAGCTTGAAAACCCTCGCCGCCGTCTTCCCGCCCTGCAAAATATACTTTTCCGAATGATCTGCGCAGAGCCTAACAGCCACTCTCCTTAACCCATCATCCCCCGCCCTCGTCGACGCATAAATCACGCGTATAGCCTGGAAGAATTTGTCCTTGTTGACCTCCACTTTTGACAAGACGATGGCGCGCGATTCAAACTTGTCGATTGCGAGTTGCTTGAGGCCGGGGATGGCGTAGCGATCGGCGAGTAGGTAGATGTCGATGTGCGGGGAGAGGGTGTAGATGGTGTAACCGGCGCTGCTGAGGCCGAGGAACTTGTCGGCATAGTCGAGCTGGTAACAGTATTGAAGCATAGCGTCTACGGCGTCGGGGTCGTCGGCGCTCAGATCGATGCACTGGGATTCGGTGGTCTGGGAGGGGTGAGTGGATTGGATGGACAAGTCCGTATATGGTTGACGGACTGGAGAAGCTGTAGCGCAGACTTTTGCGAACCACTGCGAGTGGCTACAAAGGATGACCCGATGGACATGATATTCGTCGTCACGACATCGGACTATGAGATCTGAGAACCGAGCATCGGCGAAGTGTCTGCCAATCGTCAGTATGGGCGCAGAACAGACAAGCTCAGGTTCTAACTTCTGGAGACCCGCTGTCAAGTACACTGAAGGATCGCGGACCGCCTTCACGCATGACTGCCTATGCTTTGGCCGCGAGGATAAAGGACTAGAAACCGCGCTGTTGATGCTCCTGTTGACGAACGTATCTGAAGACTTCCTTGACAGAACCTCCATTGGACTCAACCTGAAACGATGTCGGCCGTGGTAGGACTGCGAAGGCACGATGCTGCACATATGATAAGTACAAGTGCTAATGGCGAGGGTAGGGGGCTAAATATGGCTGAACCCACACGTTCCTGGGGGACATCATCGGGGTTGGAAACATTGTTTCGAGATAGCATGCAATGCAGGACAATGCATCCAAACTGTGCCTCTACCAGACTTCTTTGCATGTTTCTGTGCATCGAGGGCCGTCCCCGAACCTGGGAATGCCAGATCTCGCACATATGGAGGCCAGTGATGGGCCCATAGTGTGCTCCCAGGGCGATCCATGGCCTATAATGCGTATACGAGAGGAAGACTGCCCGAAAACGAAGGGGGACGGCATTCAACAACAGCCAAAAACATGGAAGAATGGAATGTGCGACGGAGTACCTGGTTACCACAATTGATAAACAAGAGGGTGTATCATCCATATGAGGAGGTTGGACCATCCAATCAAAAGCCAGTGCACAGACCCTCGGGTTGAGGCAAGGGTTCTTATCGATTAGACATGGCTGACTAGATGGGATGATGACATGATGTATTCCGAGCGAGCGGTACAGCCAGGGCACAACGGGTGCGTTACTGTGGAGTGCAGCAAAACATGTCGGATCCGCAGCGCGCTGTTGGGCAGGGCGAACAACGACTGAGCCGAAAGTCAGCGCCCCCAGAAAGGTACGTACTCAGCACCTATGAATCCCCTCCCCACACCCACAGGCTGTCCCACCATGCAACTACCCAGGTACGCCGAGACAGCGGAAGTGGCCGAGGTTCGGCAGCTTCCCCTCCGACGCTTCACAGCTCGACAGCTTGCTGGTGCGTGGCGATGGTTGGTCGCCGCCGCTAACTGGGAGCATTTCTCACGGCGAGCTTCTGGCTCACGATGCTCAAACGCGCGCAGCCGCAGACACGGGCGCAATTGGTTGCAGCAGCTCGAAAAGTGGAGGCGTCAACTCTTTGTCCGCATATTGCTCTGTAATGCGAGGTCTCGATGTGGCCGTCTTATAAGCGGAAGTGCGGGGCTTGTGGCGTCATAGATATGTCGGTCGCGTTGGCGTGCATCCACGACATCACCAGGTCCAATTGCCTTCGATTCAATACGCCGACACACGCCGTTGGAGAGGGGTTCGCGGTATATTAAGCTCAAGCACGCCTTGGTAGGTGCCACTTTGCTACAGACTGCAAACTGCATCTTGAATTCGATACCACAACTTCAATTGCCCATCATGACTGCCCATGCCGCAGACGGAAAACAGAATGGCGACATCTACCGCGACTACGTCGACGACCGTCATGCCCAGTCGCAGGACACTCTTTACACTATGAGCAATGGTGCTCCCTATCCCCATCCGTATGAGACACAACGAGTGGGTGAGAATGGCCCTCTACTGCTGCAGGACTTCCATCTCGTCGACCTCCTCTCCCACTTCGACCGTGAGAGGATTCCAGAGCGGGTTGTCCACGCCAAGGGCAGCGGTGCTCACGGTTACTACAAGACCACCGAAACTCTCGAAGACCTCAGTTTGGCCGACATCTTCAAGCCTGGCAAGCAATGCCCCATCACCATCCGCTTCTCCACCGTCGGTGGCGAGACCGGCTCCCATGATTGCGCCCGCGATCCTCGAGGGTTTGCCATCAAGTTCCGCACAGACGAGGGTAACTGGGACATGGTTGCCAACAACACGCCAGTCTTCTTCTTGAGGGACCCGGCCAAGTTTCCCCACTTCATTCACACACAGAAGCGTCACCCTGCCACTAACCTGAGCGGCGCCGACGATTCAACCATGTTCTGGGACTACCTTTCTCAGAACCCGGAGTCCGTCCACCAGGTCATGGTGCTCATGGGTGACCGAGGTATTCCCGACGGATACCGCTTCATGCACGGATACAGTGGCCACACCATGAAGCTGGTGAACAAGGAGGGCAAGTGGGTATACGTTCAGTTCCACTTCAAGTCGAAGCAGGGAACCAAGTTCATCACCCAGGCGGATTCGGCGTCCAAGTCCCCGGATCACTCTCAGAAGGATCTCTTCTACGCCATCGAGCATGGTGACTACCCCGGCTGGGATGTGTCTGTGCAGACCATGACACCGAAGGAGGCCGAGGAGCTGTGGGAGAAGCAGAAGATCAACGTGTTTGATCTGACACACATCTGGCCACAGAAGCAATTCCCTCTCCGCAAGGTGGGAGAGATGTTTTTGAACGAGAACGTCAAGAACTACTTCGCCGAGATCGAGCAGGTCACCTTCAACCCCGCACACATGGTTCCTGGTATCGAGCCGTCGGCAGACCCTGTTCTCCAGAGCCGTCTCTTCTCCTACCCTGACACTCATCGCCACCGTGTTGGTGTCAACTACCAGCAGCTGCCAGTCAACGCCCCCCGCGTCCCATACCGAATGGCAAACTTCCAGCGCAATGGAAGCATGGCGTTCGTCAACCAGGGCTCGCGACCCAACTACCTGTCCTCCATCGAGCCCATCTCTTTCCGCCACCGAACTGTTGATCTGAACAAGACCCACGGCCATTTCATCGGCGAAGCTGTCACCTTCTTGTCCGAGATCCGACCCGAGGACTTCAATGCACCCCGCGCGTTGTGGGAGAAGGTGTTTGACGATGGCGCCAAGGAGCGCTTCATCGGTAACGTCTCCGGCCACATGGCCAACTGCTCAGACAAGGAGATCATCAAGCGCCAGATCGGCATCTTCCGCGAGGTCTCGGACGACCTTGCCACCCGCCTTGAGAAGGCGACGGGCGTGAAGGGCTATCCTGGCATTGCGAATCTTCGCTTCAATGGCTCGCACAATGGCATGGCGAAGGACCCGAGTCTGCGGGCGGCGAATGGTATGTCGAAGAATCAGGGTTTTAGCGCGACGGATAACAATGGCGCTCCTGCTGCGGGGACTCATAAAGTTTAGGTTGAGGTGAACTTGTCATGTGGAGTCGGAGGAAAATGCAAGGAAGCGTGTGGGTTACGGCATACCAGATTGATTCGGACGTGTCGGCGTGAGGTGTAAGTAGGGGTTTAAAAAGAGAATGAAATATTTGGATATGCAACTTCAGCATCGTAAAGTCCTGATGTCCATTTAGACAACATCCTGAGAAATCTCCTGCTATAACTAAAAATAAGAGATGAGATAATTTTCTTGCATACTTTGATCCATGCGCCTCCTACCTAGTCCATATGCGACGCACCCTGTCTGCGCAGGCTCTGCGGCTGGTACCTCGATACACCCTTCCACAATGCGCCATGGGTCTACTTTTGCCTAGGAAATGCTCGAATTTATATTTGTTACCATACAGTAAGGTGCAGCCAAGGAGCAAACCTCGGTTGTTCCTGTCGGTAGCGGATATGTTTGGGTAAAGAAATACCTAAAGTACTGCGGAGTCCGAGCACCGTTCTAAGTGGAGAAGTGGCCACATAAGACGCAAACACAATGAAGGGAATTGAATGGACAGAGTACGTATTTATGCTAAAATTCCAATTGGTTCAATGGCGAATGGATGTCGTAGGGTGGGAACATCGGGGAGGGTGCTCGGGTTGGAGATGCAGATAAGCTGAGGGCTGTTCTTGGGGTGCGGCTCTTGAAGGGTATGTGGTGATTGTTGAGTGTGTTCTTCGTATCCCATGTTGGACTTCGGATGCTTGGGTGCCCTCGCGGTTGCTCCTTCTCCAGAGAATAACACTCACAGTTATTGAACACAGACAACACCGGGACTGTTGCACGCCAGCATGTTGAGCGGTAATGTGATGTTCGAACCTCTAGACCAAACACGTGTCTGCGTCTTTTCTCCGATGTGAATGGGTGCACGAAGCAAAGGCCAAATCTCCAACTTGATTTCCTACAGACATATCACCAAGTTAGATGCTCGAGAGCGTCGAGAATCTTAGGAATGATCCAATCGAAAGAACCCGAGCCGAGAAATAGTAACATGGGAATTGACTTAGTCGGTGTTCGCAGCAAGCAGGATTTATGCATAGACAGGAGATCATACATACATTGAGCAGTAGTCAGGAGTGTGGAAAGTCAAGCTTGTTGGGGGTTGAGGGGAGCACGTCACGTGGAGTGAGTGGGTGGGAGAAATTACCTAGGTAGCTTGGAACAGTGTAGAGAACACCATAGGTACCAGGTCGATTTGGACGTGTCACAGAGGCGGGATTTTTTATTTTTTATTTTTTTAAAAAAAGGAGGGAAATACTCATGACTCAAAGAGAGCAGCAATTACTAGCCCATGCTGCCATGGCATACAACGTGATTTGGGCCAGCAGAACGCGTGAAAGGCGCCGCTCGCACGCGAATAATGAGGGTGTGACTAGCGACCCCTCTTTCCAGACTAAGCCTATTCCGAGCTCGGGGCCAGATCCTAAGCGACAAGTCACCACCTGCCACCGCCTGCTCTGCCTTGAACGCTGCGGGACTTGTCTCTTCGCCCTCTCTTCACTCCGCTGCATTCGATCATGGAGCGTCAAACATGTTCCTCACGCCGGCACAGCATCCGCTGCCTCCACTACTCCAGACCCGGCCGAGCGCCGCCGGGTGGTCCCGCCACAAGCCTCCTGGCCAATATGGCCACTATGGCCCGCCGTAGTAGGGCGCACTACTAAGCCCAATCGCGCAGGCGTGCGCTCTTGGACTCGGTCGGTGATTCTTCCTCCTCACGGAACGCTCCCACTGCCACACCACCATTGGACCCCCCTCGCCCTTCCACCGCGCCCACGACTCTGTACTATGCCTCTCGGCTACTTCGCCGCACTCTTGCCGTCGTCCGTGGCTGCCCTCGTCGCACTTTGAGCTTGCGAAGCTTTTTGTCCCGCCTTCTCCGCATTTGCAACGCGCCCTGCCCGGCCCGCCAGACATCCTCTCCGCGCATTCCAACCCAGCTATCGCCTCGATCACAGCTCGCCGTCGCTGTTCCGCACTGACAGCTGCCATCCTGGCGCCCAGATCAATGTCCCCGCGTCGCTCGTCGCGGGCTCGCACCACGCAGCCACCGGCCAGCGTGCCGCCCGCCCACAGCACCTCATCGTCCTCCGTCTCGTCGACACGCACCGAGCGAGCCACGAGAGCTAACCACAAGCAGTCGACCCCCCAGAAGTCGTCTACCCCTCACTCGCTGTCCTCAGAGGACGCCGAAGAGCCCCCTCGCGGCTCCCAGGCCGAGCCGCCGCAGACCCGACGCCGCGCTCGCGAGCAAGATAACGACGAGGACAGTGCCCCCAAGGCCGAGGAAGCGCTCGAGGACGAGGAAGAGGACGAGGTCACACGATGCGTGTGCGGCCAACAGGAGTACCCGGGTCCGCCAGCGGATATCGGCAAGTCCAGAGACGGTCAAGCAACTTCATTGACGGAGTCTGACGTTCAGAATGATGATGCAGGTGGCCTATTCATCCAATGCGACATTTGCAAGGTCTGGCAGCACGGCGGCTGCGTCGGCATCATGGACGAAGCTGCCAGCCCAGACGAGTACTTCTGCGAGGAGTGCCGCAAAGACCTCCACAAGCTCATGACAAGCGCAAAAGGGTATGTCTTTTTTTGCACTCCAATTCGTTCCTGCGCGCATTGGCGCGGACGTGATTTGGGACTGGCAGCTGACCCGCTCTCCGACACAGGCAAAAGTACTCGCGATACCTCCCCGTCTGGGACCAGAGCCACGCGAAAAATGCTAGGAAAAGCTCTGTTTCGAAGGAATCGGATAGGCCGTTGAGAGACAAAGACCGCCTGTCCAGAGCAAGTGCTGAATCGTTCAGTAAGCGTCGGTCGACGATGAACAGCCGCGCCGCCTACGACGAAGACGAAGCATTGCGAAAGGCTCTTGAAGAGAGCACGAAAGAAGGCGGTGTCCCCGCATCTGATGACAGCAGCAGGAAGAAGCGAAGTCGTGAGGATAGCGAGGATGAGTGAGTGCCTGTGTTTCTGCAGACGAGTGGGACCTTTCACTGACCACCTCTGCGACAGCATCAAGCAGGAGAACAAGCGACAGCGCACGAGCTCGCGAACCCCGAGCAATTCCCCGGTCGTCGAGTCGGAAGACGATACCTCCAAGAGCACAACTGCCAAGCAGAAGCCCCGCGGCGCCGCAGCAAGAAGTCAACGCGAGAAGGAGCAACGCGAAAAGGAGCGCGAGCGAGAGCGAGCCGAGGCGGCAAACCGACGGAAAGGTCGAGCGGAGCGAAGAAAGGCAGAAGGTACAGAGCAGGCACGCTCCCTCAGCCGACATCGCTGACATTGAAGCAGAGACCATAGAGCTGGACACAACCCCCATCGAAGAGCCTGTGATAGAGCCGCCCGCTCCTGAGTCAGCACCACCAGACACCCCGATCCCAGACCTGAAACCCGCGCCCGCCCCGAGGAAATCTGGTCGGCCGCCAGTGAAGCGCCAAAGCCGACTTGGACGGAACCAATACACGCGAGATGCGCCAACGCCCGCGACGAACGGAGCGTCCCCAGCTGCTCATAACGACGTACCAGCTTCGCCACAAATCAGCATTACAAACGGAGCTGCCAATGGAAATGAGAGCAGCGACGGAGCAGCCGTACACAAACCTACCAAATCAAAGAATTGGCGGCTGGAGAAGTTGTCATGGAATGATATAAAGCGGCCAGCTGGCGCTATGCAGAATTATATTACCCAACGACAGGTGGAATTGGCTGGAGACAAGCGCTCGTCGGCGTCGGCGACCCAGTCACCGAGCAAGGTCAATGGTGAGCCTGGCCACGAAGAATCCAAGACCGGCAACGACGACGTGGAGGTGTTTAAGAACATGGACACCTTGCAAATGATGGACGAGCTGAGCCGCGAGCTGGTCCATTGGCAGCGTATGGTGGCCGAACAGACGGAGAAGTGAGAGCATTTATAATTCAGGCCTCCTCCAATCTGACGATACGATAACGTGTCCTTGCATTCTGGATGTGGCATGGAAGAGAGAGAGGAGGTGGGCATGGAAATGCATGGCGTTGTTTGCTTAGTCAGTTATGGACTTTGGGTGTACGATATGGATTCATGGATACCCTCCAAGGCGACCCCCAGGGCGTCTGCTTCTCATTTTTCGATCCGTCTGGGAATATCTCTGCCGGATGGCATTGAATATCGGCCCAGATATGGATGCATTTCTCTTCTCACACATATTTTTAGGGCTGAGGATGGGCCGTAGTCAAGATGGAATCGTCTCAGTTGATCGGAGCTTGCCCGGATGGGAGGCCCAGTCTGGGTATGGTTTTGTGGGGGGACGATAGGAACAAAAGCATTTTGCTCACCGAGAGCTACCCTATTCAAAATTATTCTTCTCTTTTGGGCGCAAGATTGAGAACGTGGGGTGTGGTGAGGTCTCTGGTGTGATGCGTGTGTTGTGAGGACAGAGTGCAGAAATGCGTTTGGCATTTGTTGTCAATGGAAATAGACACTTGATGGGGGAAGAGTACCCTGTCGAATACGCTCGGGCTCCGAGCCAGGGATGGCATCCTATTGGTGCTCGTTTGGGCATTGGTTTACCGTATTGGAAATTTGTGTTGAGCAAATGTTAGGATTGAATCCCCGCGGGAGGAATTCAATGGGTATTGGAGGGTTGAATGTGGTAAATACTACTTGCAGTGGCTGGATGTCGTTGTCAAGAGGAGCTAGTGATACCTTGCGTCGGCGGTAGCAGGGCGCAGGGCGGAAAGCAAGAACTACTGACGATTGCTTGTTTACACATCAGGTTTTGGCATCAGGCCCGCGACCTCCCCATCCCAACGCCTATCCTTGATTTAACCGGCGAGCAGCGCCTCCACGATCGTTTTTCTGTGCAATGTTTCTCTGCTCGGCTTATTCTCCCCGTATGGGAGCTCACGTGTTGGAATAAGTAGAATCCCAAACCCCTCGCCTTAAGGCAGACCAAATGCTAACTGCCTATGCGTGCGACTGAGGCAAGGCCTTCCTCATTGACACTGGCCCCCATTCTTAAGGCCTGTATAATACCAAATTCGAACCAACAGCTTCTAAAATAAGTACTGAGAGGGACAGTTCGACCAACCACCACACCGGCTTCCCCTTTCTCCACTTCTGGGGAGGATTTTCCGACAAAGACTGGAAACCTTAAACACCTGACTTGGTAACGCGCTATAGTATGTTCGCGATATACACCTTGATATGGGCAATTCTCGCTCCTGGCCAAGTGAGCATCCACAATGATGGTCTACGGAAGATGTGTTCGTCGGGACGAGATGAATGGATAAGTGTCCCTAACAACACTTGATATATTTAAGATGAATGTTCGAGCGATGGAAAGCCACTATTCAGACTCATATCGTCCATCTCGTGGCACCCTCTCTCGACCAGCTTGTTGCAGGATCCGGCATCATGCATTTCTTCCGTTCCTTTGTATGGCTTGGTCTTCTCCAAAACATACGTTGTGCCCTGATTCCCAAACCAGTGGATACATGCCAGACCTACAGTGTAATTCCCAAATCGCCAGATAACACTGCTTCAACGGACAACATCGAGTCTCTTCTTATCGACTTTCTGGGCGAGGAGCAAGTCTCAGCCTCCACGTCTCCAAGTGGAGGGCCGGTGTGGATCGTCAACATTGAGCCGGGTTTAGATTTTCCTCTGGTCAACTGGGCTCACGATGCTATTCCGGATGCGGAGCTCGTTCGAATTCCAGAAGAAGAAATTGTTGAAACAAAACGTAGATTCGCGCGCCAGCCACCAAGCTCGATGAAGAACAAGCCAAGAGACGACCCCGAACCTGACCCGGATGCGCCCATGGACGATGGTCCACCTCCAAAAGACGGCCTAGGTCCGAGACCTACCACACCCCCAAAGATAGTCTATTGGACTGCAGCAGCGAAGGACCCAAAGAATAAGGACGGAAATAAAAACGCAGAGGACGCTATCAGTGCGAAGCTCAAGGACCCAAAGAAAATGATTGTAATCAAAGACTTCAAGGACGATAACCAATTATTAGGTTGGGGCAACCTGGAACTGGACGATACCGCCAAGGCAGAGCTTGAGAAGAACGAGTTCATCTCTAAGATAGTGAAGGATGAGAAAGTACTGAATAGCGGACGTTCAAAGCATCAACTTGACAAACGCATACCTCGGGCATGGCACGCTATGTACACTAACGATGTTTTGGCTCACCTAAGCCAATATCCGTATGTCACTCTAAATATCATGGCATGGCCATAGCAGCCCACTGACAACTATGACATCACAGGACAAATAGACCTCCACCAGGCAACCTCGCTCTCGATACCAACTGGTACGTTTACAACAGCCACGAAGGCTTACGAACAGATTTGAGAGGCGTCTACATATATGTTGTTGATGAAGGCGTGACCGTCGATGCCGAGGCTGAAGCAGAAAATGTGGGAAATCCCTTCTCATCACACTCCGTATCTTTCACTCACAGTGCTCACAGGAACAAGTACTCGGAGAAGAATTTCCAGCCAACCGTCGAGAGGCTACGATCTACACCAATACAATTATAGCACAGGGCCGAGCCCGAGAGACTGATGACAACGACGACTCCCACGGAACAAACATGGCGTCGCTTGCCCTCGGCGCATTCTACGGCGTCTCTAAACTAGCCAGGCTCGTCTCCATTAAAACTTCCGATACTCTGGCAGACAACAACGAGGGCCTACGTTTAGCTTGGGAGCACATCAGGAATAACAATCGACAAGACAGATCTATCATTCTAAACCCTGCGGGTCACGCAAATCCTACAGGAAGAAACGTACTCAATCCCAATCATCGAGAGTATGACCCTGACGCTTTTTATTGCAGACAGGTTCTCGACGCCCTTTTCGACCTTGGAGTTCCAGTTATTGTGGGAGCAGGCAACGACAGGAGGAATCGCAGAGATGTTGTGGACTTCTGGCCTGCCAATTGGGCGCAGGGCGATTTTCCCCTCCTCGTTGCAGGCGAAGTAGACTATGAGAGGCACAGGAGCCAGATTTCGCAAGGCGGGCACAGAGTCACTACTTGGGTGTTCTCGGAGCGCGCCCAAACAATTAATCGCGATGGAACATTTGAGGTCACATGGGGCACGTCAGCTGGTATGTGTCTTTGATGCCCGATAGCGCCCCTTGTATATCTTTGCACGGACAGCTAACAAATGGAAAATAGCGGCAGCAATCCTGGCAGGACAAATGGCTGCCTGGGATGCATTGGATGACGACATGCGTCCTTGGGGAAGAAGGCAAGGTCGTGACCGCGTCAATGAGATGCGCAGATTCTTGCGAACAGATGGGAGATCCGGATGGATATTCGACCACCCAGACAATCGGGATAAAAGAGTATTGTGGAATGGTGCTACGCTTCAGGACCACCGCGAAGCAATTCCACCCCCGGTACCAATGGCAACAGTTGGACCCCCTCATACAGACGGAGGACCACGTCCTACAGTCGGAGGACCACAACCTACAAACGGAGGACCACAGCCTACCGGCCCAGCATCACCACCTCCTGCGGGCGGAGACGATGATTGCCAGCAGCTGGACAGTGGCACTGATAATTGTCTACCGGATATGGACCCTCCTGGACCCGGACCGGAGACAGAGCTTAATTTCGATCCGGGCTTTGATCTGCCTGGGCCGATATAGTGGGGTGTTGGAGGTCATCGGTCTTGCTATTTTCGGAGGGCAAATGTACACGTTGAGAAGAAGATGTTGGGGCGCATAGTAGAAGTGACTAGATCGGGAATAGAAAGGGTTAAGCAATAGATAGACTTGTACACAGGTGGGATATTTTATAGACAATGCGAATGGGAGATATCCAAGATATCAACTATATCTGTGATATTTTCAAACATTGTGCATACTGCTACTGTCAATATGTTCACCTATGGCGGTAAGATTAGCTTGGCTAACATTTCCTCAATGCCTCAGGCAGACATACAGTCTGTGGAGGTGACCATACACTAGACCCCTGACCCCTGTCGACCATCCCGCCGATCACAGCCACGCGACGCGCAGTGACGTATTTGGTACTCCACTCCCTGGCAAGATCTTGGGTGTGTATAAACTTGCCAGATGGCACTTGTTGCGGTGTTTGATCAATTCTTGCATTGAGGGAAGTGTCTGCATCGATTCGGTATTGAAGTTGAAGATTATATTCCCAACGTATGTACCCTCAAGTAGGCAGGTGTTCCTTGGCCTTGAAGGCGTATACATGTCTGGATCAACCACGTACTGACATAACACCTGCAGTCCTTCAACAATAGAATTGCAAAGGAAGCCGACAAGATAAGGCGAGAAAATGGCCGTTCCAATCATGTTCACCCTGCCCCCGAGCAACAGACACGAAGTACTGCTCCTCGACACGTCGTCCAAGACAACACTCAAGAGCTTGAACAAACAGATAACGAGCAGTATGGCGGAGAGCCCGAACTGTGCTGAGTGTATGCCTCCCCTCCATCTCCTTCGTCCAACCCATCCTTCACCCAACCACACCCCAATCTACCCCCCAGCCGCCTCCTACAACTCCAACTCTTCATACAATTACAATCGCAACCACAATTAACTAACGCATACAGTCATGTCCAAATTCAAATCCAAAGAGCACGTCGAGACGATCCAAGAGCTAAAAGTGCACTGGGCCGAAAGCGGACGCGATCGGAAGGTCTGGCCGGAATATACAGTCTTGACGGAGAAGAATTTAGAGGGGGTGTTGGAGCTGTTGAGGTTGGGAATGGGGAAGGACGTACTCGAGGTTAGAGTGGGGAAGGAGGAGTGAGTATCTGGGTGGAGAATGGGGGATGAAAGGGGGAAAGAAGGGAGGGGTCTGGGGGGTGAGATGGGATGGAATGGGTTGCGGCTGGAGGAAGTCTGGCTCGAAGGGTGTTTGGATGCGTTGCTCAATTAATCGACTCTTGGCATTTTAGTATACGGAGACTTCAATGACGTATCAGGTAATGATGTACTGAACGATCCTTTGAATCTCTGACGCTGAGAGGCTCTGGGAGATTTAAAGAAGGGTCTTGCATTCTAACTATCGCTATGCCTTGAATGAGACTAATACTTGTCCAAAGAAAAACTCACCTCTCACCTCTCCTACGTAATCCAAAAGAAAATTCCACAATTCATCCAGAAAGTCCTTTCTAGAGATCGATACCAACCAAATTCCCTCGACCCCCTCACTTCTTCTCTTCCAGCGCTCGTTTGATAGCTAAATTTTGTCAGCGGATAGACCCTACGTGATCAAGTCAAGGATTCTTACCGTTGCAGCTATCATTAGCATCGCCAAACAACATCTTCGTATTCTCCATGAAAAACATCGGGTTTGGCACATCCGCATATCCACTTGCCATGCCCCTCTTCATAATAACCACATGCTTACTCTTCCACGCCTGCAATACGGGCATCCCCGCAATCGCACTACCCGGCTCCAACGCAATTGGATTGACAGTATCGTTCGCGCCGATAACGAGGGTGACATCGGTGTCGCCAAAATCGTCGTTGATCTCGTCCATTTCAAGGACGATGTCGTAAGGAACGGATGCTTCGGCGAGGAGCACGTTGCATTGGCCGGGCATGCGGCCAGCCACGGGGTGGATGGCGAAACGCACGTTGATGCCTTTGGAGCGCAGGGTTTGGACAAAGGAGGATATTGCGTATTGGGCCTTTGCTACAGCCATTCCGTATCCGACCACCTAATACGACTGGTAAGTACAATATCTGTGGTGTGGATGGGAAACTTACAATGATGACGTTTTCGGCATTGAGTAGTGCTTCTGCCGTCTCGTCTGCAGTCGTTTTGGTAATCTCGCCCTCGATTTGAGCCTGTGCTTGAGGTGTTGCAGCTATACCACCGAAAAGGACGTTGGTTAGTGATCGGTTCATGGCTACACACATGATGTAGGAAAGAATTGAGCCGGAAACTCCAATCAATGCTCCAACTGTAGTCAGTAACGAGTTCTCCAACATGAAGCCTTCCGCCACCAATGCGAAACCGGAGTATGCATTCAGAACCGTGATTACAACTGGCATGTCAGCACCTCCAATCGCGGCTGTGGTAGTGTATCCTTTGATGAAGCTGAGTGCTGCATTGGCAGTGAGGCAAATAGCGCCGATAAGAGGAGCCCCAGGAGCCGCGGTCAAGAAAGCGCCCATGGTCGCCACATTGGCACCCATGAGAGACATGTTGATGATATGACGTCCTGGCAGTTGTAAAGGCTTCGAGGACATCTTCCCAGCCAGCTTCATGAACGCAACGATACTTCCGGTAAAAGTGACGCCTCCGATCAATACTCCCAGATAGGCGCTGACCATGTGCAGGGTCGAAATGTCCGCAGCTCCATGTGCTAAGACGCTTCCAATACTTGTAAGTACTGCTGCAAGACCGACGACAGAATGCAGTGCAGCGACAGTCTGCGGGAGCGACGTTGGTGTGATCCTTCGACCGATGGACATGCCTACAATGGTTCCAATAGCGGCGAGACCACCAAACTGTACGAGAACGTCCGGAGAGAAACCAACTGCAGCAAGAGACGCAAGTATTCCAGAGAAGACTCCAAGGATACCGAAGAGATTACCTCGACGAGCTGTTGCTTGAGAAGCAAGTCCCGACAGCGAAGTCATGCACAGGATACTGCTGACGAGATAGCCACCTTGGATGAGACCAGCCATCCCAGTGCTTGCCGCTGCAATGTAGCCCCCTCCGAAGAGAACAGCAGGAATTGCGTACAGCCAAGGAAACTCGGGAGGATCTGTTGGCCGCTTGAACATATCCAGCATGCGTTTCGTGATGACGAAACCTCCAGATACGTTTACGAAGGCAAGGAGGACAGACAAAGCGCCAAGGGACTGTGGAATCGTCTCAGGAAGGTAACCACCACCCATTACGAAAAGTCCTCCAATGCCGACCATCCCCGAAATTGCATTGGTCACGCTCATCAGTGGAGAGTGGAGTGCAGGCGCAACTCCCCAAACGACCCGGTATCCGATGAGACTTGCTAGGGAGAAGGTGAAAGCATTGGACATGAACATTGGCCTGGATTGATATCAGACAGGGGTTCATACTCAAAGGTGATAGATTACATACCCAGTCAGTTTTCCTAAAACGACCGCAGCACTCATGGCTGCAGTGACTGCTCCTACTTCGCGTGTCTGCTGCTGCCAGGGGGTGAGTGCCACAACATTAGCGGCGGCTTGCTCCGCCATCGAAGGAGCCTTCTTTACTGGGGGAGGTGGCGGTGCCGGACGTGGGGCGATTGGCAATATCTGACCATCGTATGTGACAATAGCACCGCGGGTGACCTCATCTTTAAGATCAACATCATAGTACTTTTCCTTCTTATCCGCTGGTACGAGCGAAAGCAGGAATTTGGTGATGTTGTTCGAATAGAGCGTCGACGACTGGGTTGGAAGTCTGGACGGCAGATCGGTGTAACCTGGAGGTTTGGATATCAGCGGTCCCTCCTACTTCAGTCAATGTTATTGCCCACATACCAATAATAGTTACCCCGTTGTACTTGGTCATTTTTCCAGGCAGAGTAGCTTCACAATTTCCACCGGCTTCTGCTGCGAGGTCAACCACGACTGATCCCGGCTTCATGGCACCGAGCATCTGCATACTGTTAGCATGACCAAGACCTCACGATCGAATTCTCACATACAGCTTTCGTAATAAGCCTCGGCGCCTGTCTTCCAGGGATAAGAGCTGTGGTGACCACAATGTCGACTTCACGACATTGCTCGTAGAACAATTTCATCTCAGCTTCGATGAACTCTTTGGACATCTCCTTCGCGTACCCCCCAGTACCAGAGCCATCCTCTTCAATTTCAACCTCGATGAATTCTGCACCCAGAGACTGTACCTGCTCACGTGCCGCTGAGCGAGTGTCAAACCCTCGGACAATAGCTCCCATGCGACGAGCCTATCAACGGGTCAGCTGACGATCACACTACCGCGACTTTGTAGGCTTACTGTCGCAATTGCACTCAATCCGGCGACACCGGCTCCTATGACAAGGACTTTGCATGGTGGAATCTAAGTTTTGTCAATAGATGTCAGGCATATGCGTGGTTTAGTAGCATACCTTTCCGGCAGCCGTAACCTGCCCTGTAAGAAAACGGCCAAAAACATTCGATGCTTCTAGGATCGCCTTGTAACCTGCAATATTGGCCATTGAGCTATTGTGGTCAGCATACCACAAGCAATTCGCTTTAATCAACTTACCTCAGAGCATCAAAAACCTGTGCTCGGGAGATTCTCGGAACCATATCCATAGCGAATGCTGTAGCTTTTCTCTCTGAAAGTCTATTCACCACTGCTCTATTTTGCATAGGATAGAGGAAAGAAATAACAGTAGCTCCCTCTCGGATAGCATCCACTTCACTATCAGGTCCATCGGTACTGAGGGCTCGAACTTTCAGCAGAATGTCGCTCTCGGAGAAGACGCTTCTGCGGTCCACCGTTCTGGCGCCCGCCTGCTCATACGCCTCATCCGTAAACTGGGCCTCGGCTCCCGCACCTCTCTCAATCAGGACGCGTGAAAAGCCCTTTTTGAGCAGTAGCTGGACATTCTGGGGCGTGATCGCTACGCGATGCTCTCCCGGGTAGCTCTCCTTGGGGATCCCCACGGTGAGCGTCGAATAAGGGCCGGCGGTGAAGGGTGGGGAAGTCGGAATCTCCTCATCATGCGGGTCCGCTGCAAGGGATGCATATCTGGCAACCGCAGTCGTTTGCGGTGGTACATGGCTCTGCAGGTACAACGGCTTGGGGCGGCACAAGCTCCGGGAACTTGTCGTTGGCTGCGGTAGCTTCCTGGTGGCTGAGGAGCTGAACTCGTGACGCCGCAATGGTGTTGACCAAATGGCCAAGGCTGACGCGTAGAGACTCAGGTTGGGGTGGGGTTTGGAGCAGGACCGCGGACGAAAGGCGACCACCCGAGGGCCTAGCAGAAGGGATGGGGAGCTCATCTTGGGCTTCGTAGTGTCTCAAAGGTGAGCGAGCGAGAGAGAATCTCGGGAACCCGCATCTGCTAGCAATGGTTCAAACCAGCACAGGTGCTTGAGAACGGGGGTTGCAGGGTGGAAGAGTGACGAAGATGCCACGAGGAGCGAAGAGAGAGGTACATGGAAAGGTAAAGGGACGAGGTACCTGCCTCTTCTGCCGCGTCTTCCTTGCGCATGCGCCCCGCGTGCTGTTTTGCCAGTAGTCACACGTCTTCCCCGCACTCAAGCTACCCCACACTAACCCTGGGCGTAAGAGGCAGGTCTCACGGGAGCCTCAGCTCTCAGCTATTTCGGCCAGCCTCACGCTATTCTGAGACGTTCACACGACCATTATTCGCACTCTTGCACTCCGAAACCTTTCAAAGCCCTAGAAACGCGAGCGTCGAGCGGACAATGGACTCCACCCCACCCCGGTCTTTGACGCTCGGCTCACGGAATCGTTCACGACGATCCCGTAGTGGGGCGTGAGACCCACTTGCTAACGAGAGAACGGTTCCTGGAACTCCTGGCGGCGAGAAGAGACGAGCTGCAGAGGCTCAATATGACATGCATATGCTGATATCGCCGTCGCACCAAGTTATCTGGTACGACGTGCTGACATCGGGAGTACCCAATCATTCGGAACGGCCTGGATTGATTGTTGACTTGCAATTGGACAATTCATCTGGAGGCCAAACCCTGAGGCTCGGACGAGACGGACAAGCGGGGCAGGGGTGGTGAATGCAAGAAATGCGCAGTGCATCATCATCCGGAACCAATAGCACTCTAGAGAACCAGAGATTCATCCGTCATTAACCTAGGTATCTGGTGATGGTGGTATCTTCGAAGAGTTCATACGAAATCGTGTCTTTTAGAGTAATTCTGCCTTCCAATTGACCTTTTCCCCTTCCTCAGATGGACCGTCATCTAAAGAATCATGAGGACCCTTAGCATGGTGTTCATAGCAAAGGTTTACAGGTACCGACTTGGGTCGTCCGTGCCATAGAATCACGTGACCCCTTTTCGGCTGACTAATGTGCGTTGGGCAGAGAACAAACCCCATCCCAACGATCAATCAATCGCCACTTTTCATCCATCAAAATCTATCGGCAATACCCAGTAGTACTACCCTTTCACCTACAATATATCCTCGTCCAAGGCATCCTTGATGGGCGCCTTGCTGAGCCGGGTGTTCATCGTGGATATGCATTGAAATCGTACCTCACAAAAAAGGTCCACGATGGTTAACCCTATTTGGGTAACTCTTGTACTTCGGCAACTGTAATACACAGATAGGATATCGATGAACAAGGGAGCGGGCCACATAGCTCAGAGGTATGTTTTTGAAACATTTTCGAGCTGACATTCAGCTGGTCCTTGACTCTTCTCTTCCAGACGTATGTTACACGAACTCGCAGTTGCAGGAAGAAGCGAATGCCCCGCCCCAGCTCCGCAGGCATCTCTCTTCTTGTACACATATACACTTTCGCCTCCCATTCTAGCATCTCAGTCTTATAACCTTGCCAACTCTGAAAAGATTCTGCTGGTCCTTCACCGCCAACGCTGCATTCAGCCCGATTTTCTGCAATGTCTTCACAAGCGTTCTCAATATGGGGTTCAAGATTTTCAGATGAAGGAGGCCAAAACTTGGTGTCGTATCTAAGCCGCAAAGACACAGCTGAGGTGGACGTTGGTGACATTCTGGCTGTCGCCGGGAAGGCACTGCCTTACATTCCTCCGAATAGGCTGACCTTTGACAAGGCTCTAGGCCGTGGCACCAGCTTCCAGGTCAACCGGGAGGTCTATAGCAAACCGGGATATTCGGGTTATTACGTCGCCGTAAAGTATCTACAGACAAGCACAGACAGCACCTTTGAGCGTAGAAGGCGATACGCTGCCGTTTTGCGCGAGGTACGGGTCTTGACACATTTGGCCTTGAGGGGTAATGCGTGTGTCATGCCGGCGCTGGGCTATGGTTGGCAGAGCGATCGATTAGAAGGCGCGCAGCCTTACCTTGTTGTGGATTATTCAGACCACGGCACTTTGCCACAGTATCTGAGGAGATGCAAAATTCCCCTCCACGAGCGAATTGAGCTAGCAATTGACATTGCTTCGGCTCTGCAGTCGTTACACGCTTGTAAGATCATTCACGGGGACGTCAAACCTGAAAACATCATCGTTTACGACCACGGAGGCGACTTGCCAGAAAGACCTCAGGCAGCAAAGCTTGCAGACTTTGGTTGCTCCATCTTCGAGCTGGATTTCAAACAAGGAAGCGATGTATATTATCTCGGTACCCCGAAATACAACGCCCCGGAAATCAACGGACGAGTTGGATCGCAAGTCGAGGCTTATGATTCATCAATCGTGGCTTTTGCCCTCGCCGATGTTTACTCTTATGGGCTTTTCTTATGGGAAGTGCTTAAAAATGGTCAGGACTATCTCGATCCATCATGGTTCCGTGATGGCGAGGATGGTGGAGATTGTATTACTCGAATCTGCGCTACTGAAGTGGATGGCATTTTAGAGCGGGCGAGCTCCTTTTACGACAATGAGCTCGCTACAAATAAAACATCCACATTCCCGGACACGCTCAAACAAGCTTTGGCCCTTGCTCTTCGAGATCGACGTTCACTAAGAGGGAGTATGGACGAGATTTTCCACGTTCTGACGACTGAGTTTGGGTAGGTATAATGCACCCTAAATGTTGTCAATATTTTGACGTCTGTATAGACATCGTCCTCCGCGTCTACAGTACCCACCAACAGTTCAACGGCCTATAGGGGTGCACTATCTGGATCCTTCCGAAGTAGACATAGTTCCCTCACGCATCACTCGAAATGAGTCCAAACCCAAGAAATCCCAAGCACCGATGCACAGGGTCAACAAGCAGCAGCCATCCGTATTTCAGGACCACAACTTCAGGTACAGGTCATTAGATTTGCTTCAAGTATGACACTTTGAACTACACGACTATATCGTCTACTAAACTATATTTAGATTTCTAAGGAACGGCCTCTTCCATGGGATGTTCAGTGCGATACTACCAACAACCTCAAGGAAGCTACCTGGCTCGACACATCGGAAGATGCTGCCCGGGCTCATTTTCAAATTGCTATCGCGTATCGAATTGGCTTTGGGATACATCCGGATGTACACAAAGTGCGCCATCATCTGCATTGCGCTAGCTCTCAGGACCAGTCAATCAAAACGATCTTTGAGAGGATCCAGAGCGGACTCGATCAAGAACTTAGTGATTCGGAATCTTGTCATGGAGCTTCACCGCTTCCGTCACTCCCTCTCGGCGGAGTCCCAGTTGCAAATGATTTCAGCGATTTTTTTCGGGCAACTCATACCTTGAGATATAACGACGTCGTTGGCCCATCGCCCTTGCCCATTCGCAAGATTCTCCAGGAGGCAACTGGATATTATCAGGATGTGACACCCACTCCCCTGCATTGGCTTATCTTACTGGGAACATCGGACGCCAGAAACGTTTTGGAGAGCTACTATCCAAAGCAAGCTTTGCAGGCAAATCACAGTGTTAATGTGCTCGATCTCAGCACATCGAATCCGGTCGCACTACCAGGATTCTTTCTGGACCTTTTCGGAACACCACTGCATTGGGCCGTGCGCACAGCACATGTTGGGCTTGTACACCTGCTCATTGAGTTTGGGGCTAATGTGAATACGCGCTGGAAGCAAACTGGTCCCTCGACTCAACCAGAAACTGTTCAGAGACCAGACCTCAGCCCTCTTGATCTTGCAGTGACCTACCATCTTACCGAGATTGCAAGCATCCTACTTGATGCTGGGGCAGAAGTCTATGGAGGAGGTATGCATGGAGATTTCGGAGCTGAGCCGTGGCGACATTCTGCGCTCCATACCATTGGCGCCAAAACAATACCATTCTCGCGTTTGATAATTCATGGCAAAGACCATCGAGCAGCTGCGCAAAGTTCCATCTCGCTTTTACTTTCACGGCAAGACAATATATGGCGCCCAGACTCGGAAGGCCATACTCCGCTTTCTCGAGCTCTCGAGAATACGACCGTCGAGGGCTACATCATTGAACAATTGGTGGCAGCTGGAGCTCGCATGTATGGTCCTGTTGGGCCTGCCCAAGATAGTCTCGCTACTATCGTAGCAAGGACATCGTTTGAAAGACGGTTCTCCAGCTGGAAGCTAGAACTGGTCAAGGAGCTCCTTCAAGACATCAACGTAGCCAATTCCGAGGGAAATAACCCTCTACACATTGCTGCAATGAGTGGGAGTTATGATGTAGCCCAATATTTGCTTGGGCTTGGCGCTGATGTGGACGCGAGGAGCACAGATGCATCCAAAAGAACGCCTTTGATGTTTGCAGCGATACATGGTTCAATTACGGTTTTGCATGCTCTTTTAGAGGCTGGTGCAATTCTAGATCTCCCAGATAACTCTGGGAAAACAGCACTCGAACTGGCCGTCGGTTTCCGCCAACTGGAAGTGGCCTCCGCGCTTATCGATGCTGGCTCCAGGACATCATTTGAGGTATCCGACGGTATTTCTTCCAGTACCATTCTTCATGCCGCGACCAAGAACATGGATAGGAAGGATAGCCTGGTTGCCGAGTTGCTCAAACGATACCCCAGCCAAGCGAAACAGTGCCTCAATGTTGCTGACCATCGAGGATGGACACCAATGCATCATGCTGGATATTTTGGTGATTTGGAAGGCACTAAAGCCATGCTATCGGCTGGTGCTCTGGCTGGGGTGGAAGAATCTACGACGGTGATGACCGTTGTTCAAGGCGCTATTGAAGACATTGAAAGGCAAGGCTTGGGACCCGACCACGAGGCAGTGAGGCAAGAAGGACAGGGAGCTCAACAAGATCTCCTTGACCGCCTCTATGCTATCAAGATTGAGATTGCGCAGCACGAGCAGTATAGAGATCGCGTCTAATTCTTCTATGAACAATTTCTTACATCGTCTATCTCCATGACCTTTCCCGCCTATCTTTCCACTATGTCAAATTTCCTACGAATACAACCATCACCGCACAGTAGGCTGCAGTGGCTGAGAAGATCTCAAAGCTTCTTGTTTGTGTTAACCAACACATTGTGGATGAGAACAAGGCCGTGAAAGCGGAGATTATCCAAAGCCGGGTAGACATGCTTGCAACATTGAACAGAACCGCGATAGGAACCGTCAGTGTAATGATGGCGATTACGGTTACCAGAAATCGAGTCACACGAAGGACACGTGAGTCAGAGAAAAGCAAGATGGTCTTGTCATCGGTTTTGGGAGAGCTAGCCTAGGTAGAAAGAATCAGGTGTATGTCATCAAACGCCTCAAGACTGTTGCTTACTGCGATTAAGCCAAATAGCTGTTTGTGGCTTAGTGTCAGTGGGTTCAAAAATAAGGGGATTGTCTTACCTTTGGGTATCCTCGTCTCTTGAGGGCGACGGCACACTTTTCGAGTATGCGATTCAGCCCACCTTCATCGACGCGCTCATTTGGAGATCGCAGATCGTCCCAATCTTGGAGAAACGTAGACTCCGACTCATCGATTGGTTTATTTGCTTTCATCCAATTGCACAAGCTCTGGACATTTGCAGCCTTGGACTTTGGCCGGGTGACATTTGCGTAGTAGTATTTCAGGTGTTTGTCTGCAACAGGTATCAGTACAATCGTATGAGCTTCTAAGAAACTGTGCATACTGTAGACTAACAGCCTATCCGCGATCTCTTCAACTACTTTTCGCCTTTCCCCTCCACGGTCATTCCTTGATGACTGGAGTAGATAGGCTGTCTGCTCATTGTTATCCAGATGTTCCAGTCTCTCCTCCAGCGCAACTAGCTCGTCCTGTTTGTGCAAGAGAACACGCGCGTGTAGCCTCCCAAAACATCGGAATATTGCAAAGTCACGATCGGTGTGAATGAGAGCGGAGAGTCGGGGGTAGCCTTGTCTATGGTATTCGACTGTGAACGGCTGAATTAGCTAAGAGTTCAGAACATCGAGCTCGTGTTTTGCAACTCACCTTTACGATATCGGTGCGCAAAGTTATTTCCATACTGTGGGATCCCCACTGCAGGTGGGTTTCTAGATGGAGAGTGGTTAAGAAGAGCCCTCTCGCGGTAGTGCATGCTCGCTCACATACGGTGCTGTCGGCGAACAAATTGGATCGGTGGAGTGCCTGCGAGCACGGTTTGAGCACCTAAGGTAGCCATTATTCAATAAATCATGGATCTTGAAAGTGCTGCACAAAGAATGGATCGATTCTGTAGTTTTCGGCTGTGTATTTCTAGCAATCTGGAAGTACAAAGGAATGATGAGGACGGAGGCGAAGCCTCAGGATCTTTCAGCCTTCCTGCAAGAACCCCGCGATACCCGCCATCGACTGCCACGCCAGCACGCCAGCACGCAAGACTCGAGATCTTCACACGGGTACTACGAGGCTGTTTTCGTTCACCGGTTGCGGGTGCAGCTGATTGTTGTCGAGTCGTTTGATAGTGTATCGATTTGCCGTGTCGATAGATACGACAACAAATGGACCGGAAGGGTATTGTTGGTTGGGGGCTAGTAGGTACACGATCTCATCCTTCGCATATAAAGGTTTAGTTGGGAACTGCTTCCAAATTAGCGATTGCTCCTTGATTGGTGATGAGATTCTTACTGCTGCTGCGGCCGAGGATTCGTCGATCCTGCCGCCACGAAACTTTCCTTTCACGCTCTCGGAATACTCAGTTGACGACTGGAGTTGTCAGTAGTGCAAGAAAGCCGCTATTGCATATCATTGGACAGGCTCCTACAGGGACGTTCACTTCGTCGTCATCGGAATCGGAATCTTCCACCACCGGTCTCGTTCTTCCCCTCTTCTGTTCCGCAGCAGACATTTCGTAGATGTGTCCAGCACCGAGTTGAGGAAAGAAGAAAGGAGCCTTGAAGCCTCAGATGCCATGTTGTTGCCTAAGGTGGAGCACTAGCGCCAAGACGTCCTCCTCATGCAGAGGGGTTGCACAAACCTCAGAGGCAATCGTCCCTCGTGATGCCCAATCGATGGCCCACTCCTTGGGCCGCATGTTTGGCAACATCTCTCTAGCACAGCATGGAGGCAGATGTCGTAGAAACCTTCAGAGACAGCATCAACCAGTATTTTCTCCATCGCAGCGACTATGTGTCGGTTCACGCACTGCTCATATCTTGGAGTGAGAACGACATCAGCCCTGAACAAGAGATACGAAACCTTCGAAGGGTCCTCGAAGCGGACTACCAGTACCAGGTTACCGCGCTTTCAATTCCAACCAACGGACAGTTTGACGACCCTCAGCTTCGGCTAAATGTCGAAATATCAAGTTTTATCGAATGCTCATCCCATCGACGGGACAGCCTCATTATCATCTACTATGCTGGCCACTGCAGCGCCGATAAAGCAGGAAGAGCGCAGTGGTCTGCGTATGTGTGCTCGCCTTAACCATATGTTCCTCGCTGATAATGACAGGTTCGAAGAGGGCGGCCCAACGGTATGCTGGCATGTCACCCAGCAGCTTCTCTTTCATGCTGTTGGAGATGTGCTTCTAATACTCGATTGCTGCAATGCCGCGATGATAGCAAAGGGTGTCAAAGGTTCCGGTCGATTTGAAATGATTGCTGCATCGGCCAAAGGTTTCAAGACGCCCGTCCCTGGTCGGAGTTCCTTCACCAAAATCATGACACGAGAGTTGGGCCGCCACACCGAATCAGGGATCTCGGCGTCAAGTCTCTGTTCTCTCCTTCTGGAGAACGAAAGAATGACCGGCCAGTTTTGATGTTTGTGAAGCAAAATGACAAAGTACTAATACGAGCACAGAAACTCCCATCTACGATGACCTCGCGAGAACGAGCCGAACGAGCCTAATCTTGAAACGCCTCGAGCCTCCCTCAGACCCCAGATTCAAGAAAAAGCCTGCCTCACTGCTCATGATCCGGATATCGCTCTCAGACGACATCAATGCGATGGAGATGGCCGACTGGTTCAAGACTGCGCCCCCAAGAAATGTTACTGCGGTTGAGATTGAAGCCGTTGTCACGAAGGCTATACGGATGCAGGAGCTATCTTCCAAGGAGATATTTTCCCCGAGGTCCCTCTTTAGCAAGCTGTCGGCTGCCGCTCAAGATGAGATTCGTCGGCAATTCCGAGGGCTGGACACAACCATGGCGAACGCAAAGAAAGAGATTGATGATCCAGCCACTGCAGGGGATGCTTGGACAGTCCAAGATACCTTCAGTCGTCTGGATGAATCTGTATCAGGAGTCTGCAGTGCGGTGCAGTCATCCGCGCTCTTAGATCTCGATCGGAAATACTATGAAGAGGCTATAGATGATCTGACTCTCGATGTCACCGATACCAGTACTGCACTTTCGCTGCGCAACGCCCTCGTAAATACACAAGTAATCTCGGAAGATCAGGAGATTGGCCGCGATCGAGTCCGCATTGTTAAGACCATCCAACGCTTGAAGATTGGCAAGATTGACGGACACATGGTCATCATTGAAGCCTATCGCTATTGGGAAACAGTAGACAAGTTGGCCGCTGCCAAGCAGCAGGTCCGCAGGTTATCTGACATTCTATGTCGTCCGAAACATGTAGACTTTCACATCCTACCTGGGATAGGGTTCTTCCAAGATAAAGCGGAAAAGGAGTTTTGCCTGGTATTCGAGCCTCCGGTCTATTTTGAGGAGAAAGATGACGTTGTTTCTCTATCAGAACTATACACGCGAGAAAAGTTAGTCGCTCTTGATCATCGCATCCAACTTGCGTATTCACTTTGCAGAGCCTTGGACTGCTTACACAAAGTGGCTTGGGTGCACAAGGGGCTGAGACCGGACAACGTTGTATTCGTGGACAAGTGCCATCCACCAAGACTCCCTGAAGTGAGTAAAGAGATGTCCTCTAGAGTGAGAACGCTGGATTCCCTTCCTAGTGTTGTTGACTTCACCACGCCTCTGCTCTTTGGATTTGAATACGCACGCCCAGGCCACGACCCAACCAACCTCGAAGAAGACTACTCGCTGGAGAACAACGTTTACAGACATCCCAATCGATGGGGTCGACCGACAGTTCGTTTTGAAAAAAGCCATGACGTGTACTCGCTTGTAAGTGTATCCTTAGCATCTGGAAACCGAGGCGCTCACTCAAGATCGTAGGGTGTCATTCTTCTTGAGATCGCCTTCTGGAAAGATGTCAAGTCGATCCTGGATTATAAGAAAACAGACAGAATATCAGCTACGGGTGTTCGAGAGAAGTTGATGAAGAGGAGCAGAGAGCGTCTTCCGCATATGGTTGGAAAGGTTTTCACTGATGTAATTCTTCTATGTCTTTCATACGATGAACACATCATTGGGAAAAGCGAGTATGAAATTCAGGGTGTGTTTCAGCAACGTGTTCTTGATAGATTAAAGAACAAGACAGTGCATATCTAGGTTTGGGTGGTAAATATCAAACTGGCACCAACTTCTCACGCCTCCAAAGAAAAGACTCAGCGGGTTAGCCATATGAAGCCCACTCAACGATTTCCAATTGAGCCGTCGTCGTTAATGATGTACCTTCCCAGGCTATCCTGTATGTAGGATCCGAGACCTGCGCATATTGATTAGCTCAAGAGTTGGAATCAATGCGATGAACATACCGAGGTAGGCTAGACTATCTGCATTTGCCATGGCGCCGGCAGCATTCATTGGGCGAATATTCCGCCATCTGTACGCATCTCCGTAATCGATCCCTGGAAAGGTCAGAGTGCTCCAACTAATTCGGAGGATTGGACCTTACATTTACCAGACCGGGTGTTTGGATGATCGATGGTATGGGCCAACTGTCTCAGTAAGTCTCTATTCTCGAGATGCGGTATTTACTCACCTCATGCAAGATGGTTGTATCAAGCAGCGCAAACATGTCGATTCGCTGAGGGCCCGTACCGCTGAAGTCAATACCCCTCTCTTTCAATTGGGCCAATGAGTAGTATCTGAAGTTGCCTTGTGGGAGCGATTTGGCACATAGCGTGATTGTGCAAGTATCGCTTCCATCTTTCGCACCACAGTACGTTTGGCCGAGAACAAAGTTGTTCAGATCCTTATGACACCCTGGTACCAAGTATTTGTCATCTTTGGGATCATATACGATGCTGTTTTCAGTATCGAACCACGCTTTCTTATCCTCTGGGCGGTTTTCATTTCCGGGCACTTCTGCATTGGTGGCCTTGTGCCAGCGACTTTCTTGGTCGCAGTAGATGCGTGTATTGGCTTGTGTGCGGTCATCGAAGAGAACTTCGTTGATGGCCTCGAGAGTGTCTGTCCCAATTTAGCATGCAGGTGGGTATGGGTGTGAATATTCATACCATCGATGTGAGAAGCGTATGTGCGTTCCTTGAAGATGAGATCGAATATCTGTTTTCCTGCACCAGAATCTTCCAATGTTGCTAGCGACCCTGTCGTCCTCATTCCATTGATAACTGACCAAATGCTCCTCACATCGTCACCGCAGCCTTGTTGGTCGATCCATACTCTGCGCTCTGGATATGCAGCAATGAATTGAGAGTGGGATAAGAACAAGAGCAAAATAAAGCGAAATAAAGCAGATATGCATCGATCCATCTTTCCTCACTATGACTCTGGAAATCAGGGGCAATATTCCTAACTTGTGGGTTTTATTTGAATGCGAGATGTGTGGGTGCCCTTCATAGGGGTAGTATCACAGGACCGTCCTACCTCTACAGCCTCACACAAGCGACATAGCCTCAAACATCAAACAATATTACGATGCGGTGTTTACCATTTTTAGGTAAGAGGACGTGGAGAAAGCCAGGTTCAAAACCCCGAATGCAGTGCCAAGGGGGCTGGTACCCACCATGATTGGATGACCTGATGTTACACTCAAGGACCGTTGGGGGCTGATGATCACCACCGGAATGATCCCGAAAGTTTTGACTTTACTCCCGAAAGTCTTGAACTGACATTGGTGACAGCCCCTTGGTTAAGGACGCTGCAGGCTGAAAACTGTTCTATTGAATGCAGAAATGACACTTCCGTCCTGCGGCAAACTGGTTATTTATAGCAAATGTCCTTGGCAAGAACGCCCTTCAGTTCTTTTCGGTTCTCCAGGCCGACGTAGCTTACATAAAAGACTGATGTTTAATTTAACCCCAAGTTGTGTTCCTGAAATCGTTCCTTATCCACCCGTCAACGATGGCAAAAATCATGCAATCCTTTTTTGTGCTCTTGTTTGCCAGTAACTTGGTCAACTCATTATCCTTTGCTCGAACTGTCAAACTCCAACCACGACAACAACTGACTTTTCCTCCTACGAACGGGCCTTGCAACCAAAACATAGGCATCGAGCCACTTCAGTGTTCCGATGATAAATGTTTGGATATCCCAACATCAGGGGTGTGCAATATCCAGACACAAGAAGGTCTTAAAGGAACCTCTGCTGTTGAGCGATTCCGCTGCTAATCTAGACGTAGGTCTGCCTATATGCGGATGTTGTGACTCCAGCATCACATTGTGGTGTTCTGCCTGTGGCGGCGACGCAGGAGGTGGACACTGCGCAGGGGCCGGCTTCACCGAGATCGCATATCAAGGCTGTCCATGCTCTGTGAACGGCGGGGATATACCCAATGGAGATAACTACAAGGTGTGCCCCGAGGACACCGGCTCCGACACGCAATCATGCGGCACCTGTGGAGGAGATTCCTTGTGGAACGGCATATGCGACTCGAAGACCGACATTAGCGGAGGGCTGTATCGGTACTGCTCCTGTTGCTCTGAAGAAAGCATGGCTTGCGAAAACTGTGGTGGAAACGAAGGAAACGGCAGGTGCAAGGGCGTTGAGCAATATCATGGCATTCAGTACCAGAACTGCAAATGCGACCCGAACAAGAGGTATGTCATTCACGGCTGCTCTAGATACAGTACTGAAGACAACTCAGGGGCAAGAATCCAGTAATAATTCCAATTCCTATCCCACCCCCAGGATACCCGATCCCCCCGCCCGGCACACCCAACCCCAAGACACCTTGTGAAGATTCCATTGACGTGGAATGCAAAGATTGTAACGGGAATAACGGGTGGTGTCAAGAAGGAGATAGTGCCGGATGTCCTTGTAAGGATGAAGAACACGAGTGCCCGGACGGACTGGACGTTCCAAATTGTTCAGACGCAAATTGTGGTGGAGCGACAAACAGTTCGATCATCAGCGCTTGTATTGGAGTATGTAATCCCCCGTAAGCTTATATCAATCTTAACAAAAGAAACGCAGGATTCGGAGGGAAAGAACAAAGATTGCCCTTGTTTTCAGTATCGCGACCATTCGCACCCCTACGCTCCCTTCACCGATGAGGAATTGGCAGGTCAACAAGCATTCCTAGGACAACTTCTGGTGCCAACCACTAGCTCCGTAGCTCCCGCACCTACGGAGACTGGAAAGCTTACATGCTCCGGTGGAACCGTTTCTTCAGTGCCTGAGCAGATGATCGGGGCAAGCAGCAATCTTTCACCGAATCAAGTTCTGTATTCTCTCCGGCAGGTAATTTGTACAAACAGCTGTGCCAAACCAGACGGATTGCCAGATGGAGTGTCTTGGAGCACAGGTTCCAAGACAGCGGGCGACTGCGAAGTATCCGTAGCTATCGTTGGTGGAATCGAAGCAGTGAGTCAAACTTCCCAAGATACATCAGCATTTCGCTAATAAAATAGTTTTTCTATCGGGGTACCGAGTCGACTGGCGATCAGTGGCAACAGTGTTGGGATTCTACAGATGCCATTATAAAACAGTGTGTCAAGGAAGGCCCAAATCAAGGATGGGTAAATGGACCGAATGCCTACCAGGTAACCTCCTCCTACATATTCTACTTATCGTCCACTAACGTCAGTAGTTTTACCAGGGCGGCTTCCGCCCACTCAATGGAGACGGTTCAATTCATTCCCCCATGAATGGAGACGGCTTAAGATCGACCGTGTCCATAGGTTCTGTAGCCCCCAAGCAACTCGGCGGATTCACCTGCGGTACTGGTACTGGAGGGGTGCGGCTTGCGAGTTGTTTTCAGATCCTTGGCTCGTGAGTTTACCTGGTCGCTTCTTGAATCGTGCTAAATTTGAGTAGCATTGTGCATGGTGACGTATTGGATAGTCAGGATACTACCGAAAAGTTCTGCACGGATTCAACTTGCCTGAGTAGTGGTAACACAGGCTCTAGTGATGGGAAGAACACCTACAGCTCTTACTGTGAGATGTGAGTTTCTATAACCCATTCATTCTGTCGTCAAGTTGACAATTTTCCGCAGTGCTGGAGCGAATGGCTGCTCTCTCGTTCTCGCAACTAAGCTATCGTCATTTGGGGGCTTCCCGGGAAAGTGAGTACTTTGTACGTAGAGCTAGCAGATATCGTTCTAACAAACGCAGATCGTGTGTATCTCCTGCCCAGATCTCAGAGTTCATAAGGTTGGGTGCAAATGAGTGCGGCGCGAACGGAGCTAGCGGGGTATGGGCCGCGGGCTTCAAACCAGGCGATGAGGTCGTCCAAGTACCATATACCGTGCTAGCAATGGTAGATGGTTCAGATCCAGGGGTAGTCTATGTACCATAGACATAGCAAAAGCTTTGTACTGCCCAGGTGCTGCCAATCGAGATTGAGAACCCTCTAGACTGTAATATAGGTGGTAATACACATATGCAATTCTTGTAAAAGGCACAAACTCAAGCCCTTGTGACAAAACGCTGAATTCAACATATCATTAAGACCGTAAAACATGCAAACAAACATGCTGCGTAAAACCAGGCCCAACCCAAATATGCATCATACCCAAGTACCCCCCGTTCCAAGTCAACCGCCACCCAAATTACAAAAACGCCCTGGACTTGATAATCACCCGAATAGTTCTCTTCCTCCTCAACCCATCTCCAATAGCACCATTCCACTCCTCCTCGACTTCCTCCCACAAATCATCAACGCCTTTGTCATCCGACTCATCAACCAGCGTAACAGCATCCTCCTCTTCCTCGGCAGTTGGGTTTAAAACACGGGATCCGTACACCCCCGCTCCTCGGATCCCTCCTTCTACAAAAAACCCTTCGTCGCAGATGTTCTCCTCATGTTGCCGCGCATGCTTCCGACCTTTCCCTTCTCGCTAGCAGCCACTTCTCCCATCTCACCCATCAAGAGGCCGATTGAAGAACCCCGTCTACTGCGAACCTCGCCCGCCTCACTACCCGCGCCCGGCACCCCCAGGTTACTTCTCCGCTCAAGACGGAGGTTCCTCACGCCATCTAGCTCACGCTCCAGACGCAGTGCCTTCTCACGCTCCTCGCGAAGCTCGCGTTCCGCGCGTTTGGCTGCAAGTTGGGTAGCAGAATCAGAGGTCTGAAGCTCATCGATGGTGGAGAGCAGGTTTGAAATCTTGTCGCGAGCCTTGTTTAGATCCTCTGCGATGGAAACATTCTGCTTCTCGCGGCGCTCAATCTGATTTTGGAGGTCCTTAACCGTCCGATCGACATTTCGGATGCTACGGGACTCTGACAGGCGGGCAGATTCGGATGCCTCTAAAGACTTTTCGAGCTGTTGTGGCAGTTAGCACGTGCTGGAAAGTCAAAGAAATGAAGACAATTAGCATACCTCTTGGATTCGCCCGTGTAAAAAGCGAACATCCTTTCCAGCCGACCCGCTGTAGCCTTTAGTCTCCAAATCGACTAGCCTGAGCTGCAAATCCTTCAGCGCTTTTCCAACAGCCGCTTTCTCCTTGTGTAGGTGAACATTGTTTTCTCTCTCTGCAACAATGTCCCTCTGCAGTTCCTGGGCAAGGGCTTCTGCTCGTCGCATCTTGCCAACCGCGGCTGCGGCTATATCTTCCTGCTGAGCAAGACCGGACTTGAGTTCTAGGAGCGCGCGATCATAAGTCGCTGCATTTCGCATGGCGGGGGACTCGGAGCGGGCCAGGTCCTCCAACTTAGAGGCAGCTTCTTGTAGACGGGATTCAAGTCGCCTCTTCTCCTCGATCGCAGAGTCTCGTTCGGCGGCGGTATCGTCTACATTGGTTCGAAGCGTTCGCACCTGGGATAGTAAGCTGACGATCTTCGATTGGGCCTCGTTGTGTGCGTTCGCTGCCTCGTCGCGAGATCTCGAAATGTCTTGAAGGGTCATCTCAAGACGGCTCTTCTCTTTGGCCCAGGTAGATGAGTTGAGGACCTCATCGTCCCACTTATTCCTCAATTCCTCAATCTCCTCGCGTAGCCGGCCGTTCTCTTCGCGTATGTAAATCACGTTCTCACGTTCCAAATCAAGCTCATGAGTCATGGCAGACAACTCATTCTGGTACTTCTTTCTGGTCTGCTCAATTGAACTTTCGGTGTCCTCGATGTCATGGGCACGCTGACTCCTATAGTCCTCGAGTTCGTTCTGAAGGCGCTTCTTGGCTTGCAAAGCGGTTTGGAGATCGGTTGATAGGTCTTCGATGCGCTCCTCGTATTGTTGGGTTTGTCGTTGTAGGTCCTCCACCGCAGCATCCATCTCCTTGCGTTCGGCCATGATGGTGGCGCATGTATCCTCCGTCTCGCGTGCCTGAGTCTTTGCAAACTGCTCTGCTCTTGACGCTTTCAGCACAGCAATCTCAGCCTGTTCCAATTTGCTGAAGTACTCATCTGCCCTGCTCTTGTACAGACTAAGGCTGGAAGTTACATCGAGCAATTTGGAAGTCTCGCTGTCCAGCCTGATTTGGAGATCTGCAAACTCTTGGAGGAGTTGGTTGTGATTCGCGAATTCCTGTTCTCGCTCACACGAAACATCCTCTAGCTCAGATTTGGCGTCTCGTAGCTCAACTTCCAAGGCAACCTTTGCTTGCTTGATTTCATCGAAAGCGGTCTTTGCCTCTGCCAGTTCGTTGATCACAGAATTCTGTGCTTGTACCAAGGACTTCCTGGACTGCTCTTGCGAGGTCAGGAGATCAAAGAGTTCCTCGTGAGACTTTGTTTGAACTTCCTTGTACGACAGTTGGCCAGAGCGAAGGCTGTGCTCGAGAGCTGACACTTTCTTTGCAGAATCATCCAGCATATCATGAAGTCGGAAGTTCTCTCGCTCGAGCTTCTGCACTCGTCGAACTGAAGGGCTGTCATCTTGCCAGCCATTCTTCGCGGGTGACCGTTCCATTTGAGTCTGGAGATGGCGGTTGCGCATTTCAGACATTTGAAGCTGATTCTGCACCAATTCAAGCTCCGCCGCGAGATCCATCCGGCTGTTGTACGTGACAGTGTCAATTGTTCGGTCGGATCGAGCGGAGTCTTGTGTGGCGTTGCTGATGTGCCTTTGATTCGTGGGTGTGTTTGCTCTCGAAAAGGTTTTCCGGTTCTCACTGTCTTTGCGATAGTGCGTAGGGGATCGGCGAGCGCTCACTTGATTCACTTGGCTGCCGTTCATCTCTTCTAATAAAGCACGTTTCGAATTAGCATGTCGAGCATCCATCTCATGGAGTTCATCTTCATGCCTGTCTCGCAATTCATTCAACTGAGCCTCCGCTCGAGAATATCGCTCGGAAGCAATTCGAAGTGCTTGATTTGCGGCTTCCAAGCGTTCCGCGAGGTCGACTGCACGTGAGATGTCGGGTTTGGCAGCGTCGTAAGTGATGGACACCATTCCGGACTCAGGATCGAAGACCTTGCGAAGAAGCATGAGCTGGTTGCGACATTCCTCGAGTTCTCTGTTGGCATTGTCAAGAGACGACTGGATGGTGCGACTGTTGGCCTGGGCCTGACTGCGCAATTGTCTTTCGGTTTCGAGCTTGCGATTTGCCTCGGCCAACTGAAGATTCACACTAGAGGAGGCTTTCTCCGCGTTACGGCTGGTCTTATGCTCCCTATTGATCTCGTGGTTCAAGTCTTCCAAGCCAAGAGAGAGCTTCTCCTTCTGCTTTTCAAGAGATGTGATTGTGAGTTGAGCATCTTCAAGCTGACGGTAGAGGTTCTTGTTATCTTCTTCGGTCTTCGCTTTCTCGGTCGTGAGTTGGGCAATTCGAGACCGCTGTGTATCTCCAGCTCGAGAGTTGGACCTTGCGATGTCGAGATTCTTCTGCTGCAACTTGTTCAACAATGCTCGGTTGTCATTTTCGGAGGCGGTCAGACGACCTTTCACAGATACCAGTTCGCGCTCAAGTCTTTCCTTTGCCTGGTCGTTCCGGTTTTTGAATGAGTCAGAGTCCGCTAGTATTTGCGTGAGGTTGTGCACTTGGTCAGCCAAATCGTTCCGCTCTGCTTCAAGCTGATCCAGTTGTTTGTCTTTCGCTTCCAAGTCCCGGCGTTGAGCTGCTTGTCGTTCCAAGGCAAGGCGTGAATGAGTGCGTTCGGCAGCGGCATCTGCATCCAATTTTTCTTCCTGGAGCTTGAGGTAGTTCTCGCGTAGGGCACGAAGCTCATTCTGGTACTCCTTTCGCTCCTTCTCGGCTGCTGCGCGGGATTCAGTAGCCCGTCGGAGGCCATCTTGCTGTGCATACATCTCCTTCTCGATGGTGATCTTTGACTCGTTCAGTGCATCAAAATCTCGCTTGAGCGTATCATACTTGTGCTCCCCAAGCATTTCCACGTCGTCGCGCGATTGTCTTTCGCGGCTCAGGTCTCTCTGTACTTCGAACAGGTTGGCCTTGAGATCTTCAATCTGTTCTTCCAAGATCCTTCGACCTTCGCCGGATTTCGCGTCTTCGGATATCTTTTCTTCGAGAAGCCGCTTAGCGTCAGTAGCTTCACGCTCAAGCTGTTGTTTCTGAGATCGCATAACGTCCAATTCTGCTTTCGCATCGCGGAGGCGGCTTTGCAAATCGTCATGCTTAGACGCTAATGTGTGCTTTTCGCTGTCGAATATCCGCCGATCAGACTCAAACTTCTTGAGATCGGACTTCAGAATGGCTAGCTCGCTTTCTTTTCTCCTGATAAGGTCCTCATAGCTAGTTGACGTTGAAGAGAGGTCAGCGATTTGTTGTCGAACTTGTCGATTCTCATCTATAAGCTCCTTAACTTGGCGTTTGGTGGAATGTAACTCCTTGGTCGACGCGGCGAGCTTTATATCAAGGTCCTGATCAGTTTTGAGTAGTTTGGCCTCAAGATCTTGGAGCTTCCGATCTTTCAGGGACAAGTGACTCTTCAACATCTTGATCTCCTGGTTGAGTGTTTCTTCCGCCTGGCTCCTTTCTGACTTGGCGTTCTCCAAGTCTACCAGTTGCTGATCCAGGTGTGAGATTCTGTTTTCCAGATCTTGTTTCTCGCCCTCTAGATTGCCAATGATTTGGCCTGCTTGTTCGAGCTCCTTGCGAAACAGCTCAGCTTGGTCATCAGCTCTTTTTTTTGCGTCAATAAGATCGTCCAGTTGGTCTTCCAGTTTATCCTGATCTTCTAAAGCACCAGCGAGTTTCTCGGAAAGCTCAGCCTCTCGGAGTTGGAGTCGCTTGAATATCTCTTCCTTGTCCAAGGCCAGGGCACGTTCACTCTCAAGTGTCTGTTGGATGCGCTGAATGTCAATCTCGGCTCGTCGGCGATCGTCTTCGACTCGTTGTCTATCAAGTGCTTCTTGCTGGACCTTCTCTTCGAGCTTCTGAATCATCTCCTCACGCTTCTTAACTTCCGCAGCTTGGCGAGTAGCTCCAAGCATTGGCCTCATTCGGACAAACAAACGCCACCACGGGCTTCCCTGTAGGTCGAGATAAACTTGGAAATTGCGCTGTATTATCCTGGTGGCTTCAGCTCGGTACAGACGCTTGTGAGCAATACGTCGTTGAATAAATCCACGAGCGGCAGATTGAAACCGAGAGATGATATCTCGGATCAAGGTGTCTCGTTGTTCTTCCAATTCAGCAAGTACACCAGCGCGGAAGAATACCTTTGTCAAGCCAACGCGGTAAAGGGCCCTGTCCAGGTTGAGTTTCTCAAGAATCAATTTCGCTGCCACTTGGCCTTCCAGGTAACCTTTGGGCATGTCGTTACAAAGAACTTCATATCGTTGTCGGAACTCAACGAAGGGAAGGCGATTGGGGAAACCCGTACGAGCAATGCGGATTCCCTCAAGCACACCATTGCATCTGAGTTGGTCCAAGACAAGAGGAGCGCTGAACTGCTTAGGTCGTTTCTTGTGGTTGGGCAGGATGCAACGAACGAAGTGAGGATGCGTAGAATGGAGTTGGTTCATCAGCGTGGAGAGTTGTTCCTTATGGCGTTGGGCAACGGTGCGGAATAGGCCCTTCTTCACACGACTGCGGACGCCTCCCAACTCATCGTCAACATCGGTGCAATCCGCAAACAGATTTGCGACGTGCTTGTCGGTAGACGCTGCGAGAAGTCGAGTGACATTATCGTTCAAAGGATCCTTGTTCTTCTCCAGCCATCCCTCCGTGGAGTACTCAACCTCAGCGGCATAATGGGTCAGCATGAAGCCATGGGTCAAAAGGGATCGCTTGTACTTGGTACTCTTGCGATCCCACAGAGAGTGCAGCTTTTCCGTAAACGATTTATCTGTGGCCTTCGGCATGACTGAGTCTTCGTCCAGACAAGAAAAGATACCGATCGGGTTTGGAAGCTCAATGAGATCTATCGTTGGTTGGAGATCGCGTCCAAAGTCGATAAATTTCCACTCGATTTGCTCACGGGCGTATTCTTCCTGCTCGAGGACGAACATGTGATGATTGAAGAACTGCTGCAGTTTCTCATTCGTGTAGTTGATGCACAGCTGTTCGAAGCTGTTCTCTTCGAAAATCTCGAAACCAGCAATATCAAGGACGCCAATGAAGTGAGAGTCATCAGCACCGGTTCCGCTTCGATCAAGTTGCTTGTTGATGCGATCGACCAGATCACCGAACCCACGCTCGTAGATACCCTTTGCTAAGGCGTCTATTGATAACGTCACTTGCTCAGGGGTCTGGACCTTTTCTACCCATTCCCGGCCGGCTTTCACTCGGGGATGAAGGAGCGCTTTGACGAACTCGTCCACGGAAATTCCTAGCAGACGACACACGCGCTCAGCTTGAGCCGTAGCATCAGGGGCGAGCGTAGCTTGGTCTGCTCGTCTACTCTCTCGCACGACCTTGATGTTTCCAAGATGAAGGACTGCGGCTATAGTTCGAAGTATGGCCGACTGATCGTTGCCGGAAAGTCCCATGATATGGAAGGCCTCGATCAAAGAATTCCACTCCTCCGTATCAGATACTCCAGATATGGCGTCGTTTCCATGTTTGGTATATTCAAAGTCTTCAACATCCACGTGATCGAGAAGCAACTCCCGTTTCATAGAGGGATCGGCTCCGCGCAGAAGTTGGTAAAAGACGTGGTAATTGCGCTCGTTTGAGTTCAATTTCACCACTCGCGACTTCTCTAGAAGATACCAGTCAATATAGGCTCCGGCGATCTGACCTGTCCGTGTGAACTCAATGCGGATGAACTTTCCAAACCGGGAGGAGTTGTTGTTCCGTACTGTCTGCGCGTTTCCAAATGCTTCTAGGATCGGATTTGCCCGCAATATCTGCTCAGAGAGGTTTGATAGGTGTCGTCCTCCGGACTTGGCTCGAGGGCTATCTGTGGTGGCGACTGCAGCGAGGTACTGGATGACCTTTTTGGTATTCTCGGTTTTTCCAGCACCGGATTCACCACTAGTCCATGTTAGAGGCAGTTAATGGGAGAGACACAGTTTCCAACGTACGTGACAAGAATACTCTGGTTGGCACCTTCGTCTACCAAATTGCGGAATGCCTCGTCGGCCATGGCGAAGATGTGTGGCTTCGTCTCCTCTCTGCTTCGGCCTCGGTACATATTGATGTACTCTCTGGAGTATATGGGCAGGGGACAGTATGGGTTTACGGTCACCAAGAACAGGCCGGAATATGTCTAGCTTGATGTTAGTTGGATCAGGTGCAAGCGGCCAGTCCGACTTACATAGATAAGATCTGCCTGGTAGCGCATGTGCAGATTGTGTATCACGGAGGGCTCGTTCAAGTGAGTGAGCTCTGCCATGTCGTCCGCCTTGTCGAATTTGGCAGGGTTGACTTTGTCGACCGCGTCTGCATCGACGGTGTGTTGCGAGCCGTTGTCACACTGGACGAGGAGCTGGCCTTCGGGTAGCTCTTCGACTACCCAGCCCCGCACGAAGGCAGTCTGGGCGTCGCGGAGCCACACGTACCTCTTGCCGGAGAAGTCATTTTCACCCTCAATGCCCCGCACTTCCGACGTGTCCTGGGTGTCGTCTGCGATGAACTGGGGCGCAAAAGTGCCGACGGGAGTGCCATTTCGAACCGAGTCCGACCGTAGACGTGTCGAGTTGCTCCTCCCGATGGGAGCGCCGCTCAGCTGGGAGAGCGACTGGTCGCGGGCGTGGACCATGCTGGTGTTTTGGGCGTCGGCGGCGAGCGGCGAGGGCAGGATGGTCGACTTCGGACGCGGGAGACTAGGTGCTGGGCCGGCCGAGGGAGAAGGCGAGGCCGAGTTGCGCGCAAACGGGCTGTTTCGCCATCGAGGGCCGTTCTGAGCAGGTGCGCTCATGGTATGTGGGCAGCAGCGAGTTGCGTTACCTTCCGGGGATGGATGCGACGTCGGCGCTGCGCATGCTGCGGTGGAAGTGCAGAGAGAAAACAAAATATGCCGCAAGTCAAGCGGGCGGAATTAAAGGGATATGTACAAATCGCAAGTGTAGAGCGCTGCAGTAAACGTGGTGGGCACAGGAGCGGCGGAGGGGGAGCCGGGCGGTATGATGCAGCGTGCTTTGTTTACCTCGCGCTTCTGCGCTCGAGCCCTGGCAACAGACACCCACCCCGGTCAGCGCGTCCAGCACGTGATGCCGCTAATGACTTTAGCGGCTTGGCCGACATTTTGATGCATGGCAGACAACGCCTAGCTTTCACTCGCCATCTCGCCATCCGCCCAGATATATATCTACCACCCTCCCCCACCCCCGCCCTCTCCGGGTTTTCATCTCGCCACGTCGCTGGGATTCACGCGCAGAGCTCTCTCACCGGCGCCCGCGCGCGTCCTCTCGCGAAAATCACCAGCCAGCGTATTCTTGCGCCCACCCGACTGCTGTCAACGCGCGAGTTTGTCTGGCTCGACACGCGCCGCAGCTCTCACCATGGCGGGCTATCCGCAGCCACCCTATGGAGGCATGCCCTACCCGCACGCGCACTCGCAGATGCCGCCGGGACTGCCCGGCCTGACCCCCCAAAGCCCCGTCGCGCCTGAGGGAGACCGCTCTCACTTCCAGTACAATGCCCACATGAGCTCGGAGCAAGACGCCCTCCTGCAGGCAATAAACACCGGATACCAGTACAACGGCGGGCTTCCAGGCTTGAACATGCAGTCATTCAATCAGAATGTCCCGCCGCCCCAGCCTTCGTACTGGCAGCAACCGCCACCTCCCCAACCCCAGAGCGCGTACGCCGCCCCATCGTTTCCTGCCCCTCATTTCAACCAGAACGGCTTTTCAATGCCTCCGCCACCTCCCCCTGTACCTTCGCCGGCCTTGTTCGCTGCACTCGCCCAACACCATGCTGCGCAGAATGTCCAAATCGCGCCCGTGACTACCGCTCCCGCTCCATCACAAGTAATTCACCCACAACAGCCAGTGCACGCGCCTCAGCCACGGTCTCTAGTAACTCCGCGAACGCGCTTTACCGAGCTGACGGAGAGCGACAAAGAGGATGGCGAAGTGAGCGAAGTAGACCACTATTCACCAGCTCCCGGGAAGCCAGCAAAGCCGTTTGCCCCGTCCACAGCGCCTCGCTCTATTCCCCAGGGCCCACGGGGAACCCGCCTGGTCAGTGTCAATCTTCCTCCAAAGCCTCCAGCTCAATCAAATCAAGGAAGTGGGCAAAATCAGCAAGTGGGAGCCACGCCTTCCATTCAGAAGCTCGCAGAACAGCAGAGTCCCGAGAGTGCAAAAGCTTTCATCAGAACCGTGCACGCCGCTGGGTACAGCTACGATGCACTTGTTTCTGCTGGACTCTCCGCGCCATGGCTGAGGACATATTACCAGTCTCTTCAGCTACCGCTTCCGTCTGACCCTACTCCTGTTCCCCACCCCGCTGCTCTAACACATCCTCTTCCGAAAAAGCCTTCCCAAATCGCCCCATCGCTATCCGCGACGAATGACAAGCCTGCTCCGGTCAAACCGATCACATCTGTGAAGATCAACAGGAATCATGCTCCATCAGCCGCGGCCACCGCATCCCCGGTTGATCGCAAGGATTACATCGCCCGCTTGCAAGCTCTGAAGAAAAACCCCGGTGCCACCACAAAAGCTACATCTACTCGCGATGTATCACCAGCAGCGGCTTCGCCATCATCATTTGTGATTGACAATACACATCAGGCCGTCATCCAGAATGCAGTAAGAGAGGAACAGTCTTCCGAAGAGATACGAGCGCAGCAAAAGACACGACAGACGGAAATCCTCCGGCAAAAGCTTGAAGCGTTGAAAATGAAAACAAAGCAGCCACAGTCGCCAGCTCCCGCCGGTTCTGCCCCACAAAAGCCATATCAGTCCTCAAACCCTTCGTCGGCAACTGTGCAGCCAACCCTTCCAACCGAGAACAACCACTCGCCTCTTCAAACGCGCACTCCATCCTCATCTGGGATACCCGGGTTATTCATGAGTTCATCCACTGTGAGCCTAAATGAACCCACTCAAACTTCCTCGACAACATCACGTAATGTGGTGAAAGCTATCAACAGTAGGCCTCCGGCTCCTCTGGCTCCCAATCAGCTCTCAACGCCAGATTCATCAGATCCGCCCCTGGAGGAATCACCCAGCAATGCCCAAAGCATGGTCTTGGAGGTTAGTGATGATGAGTCTACTGGAAGTGCAATGGACCTAGAGGAAGAACAAGTTGCAACACACCCTAAGACTTCTCTTCAACCAAATCGCACTCCATGGAACGATCATAGCTTTGCTCAACCGTTTGATGGGTTCTCAAGATCGGTATCGGGCAGGCCTACTGGATCCGCCATACAAACCCCTTCTGCGGCGCAATCACCAGGGATGGCTAACGAGGAACTTGCCTCCAAGGAGAGAGATATCGCCTTGATGAAGATGAAGTTGCAAGAGATGGAGTTGAAGAAGAAACAAGCAAAAGAGGCGATTGCAAGAGCGAGGACCAATGACGGGTCTTCCCCTAAACGCCTGCAATCAATTCCCTTGAAACGGCCTAACCCTTTTGGCACGCAACCAGCACTCATCTCCAACGGTCCCGAAGAGAAGATCAGCACTCCACAATCGCCAGCAGTCTCCGATTCTATTGAGAAAGATTCCTCCTCGGAATGGAAAAAGCGCAGAAGAGCTGAGATCAAGTCTGGACTGCCCACCCTGGAAGCTGGGATTGCTACCAATAATGCTAGGAAAGCTCAACTCTTGAAAGAACTTGAGGAACTGGAGGCACATAACCGACGGGTTCTGCAGGACAAGCAGAATCTGGTGCAAGAGCTAGAACGTCTTGGGATAGATACAGAGGGCGCATCGCATGCTGAGCTCCAGGCCAAGAAAGATGAAATCGATCATCAGAAAGACCTTGATGCGCAAAATGCTCAAGAGGTCACGGTCGCGCCAACTGTCCCATCATCCGACATGACAATGAATGAAACAAGCAAGGACAACAACACTGGTACTCTTGAGGGCGGGTTCAAACTTCCTGGTCTTTCCACGGTTCTCTCAGCTGGCAACGTCGGCACAAAACAATCTTCGTCCAAAGAGCCCTCAAGTCTTGTTGAATCGATCAAAGATGTTCATGGACCCCCTCCGCCGACGGAGCCTCGCGCCATGGGGGCTGTTGCAAAGGCCGCCACCCTAGACAGCATAGGCCGATCTCGCGAAAGCTCGCAACTCAATCCACCCGCAGAGTCCGTTGGCCATGGGAAAACGCCGCCACCCACGAAAGAGGTCTCCACTGAGAACACTGCAAATCAGGTGATCATTCAAGAGGCTCCTTCGCCAGGTGATGAGGCAAACTTCTATTCTCCTGATTCTAACATCAATGCTATGTTGACCGAAGAGGGGCAGGGGAAGACCGTCACCGAGGAAGCAAAGCAGGACCAAGGGGACCATTCTCAATCTGGGGATAGTGACATGGAAATGTCCCAGTCCATTACCCAAGATGAGATGGAGTACGAGCCAGAGGAACCTCATCTCGATATTCCCAAGCCTATCAAGCCCACCACTCGTTCCGATGCCGAAGATGCTCTAAAGCCACCACTGGTTTCGCCGCCGCTAGATGAGCAAGAAGAATATGAACCGGAAGAGCAGGCAGCACAAGTTGTACCTTCACCTCCAGTATTACTGTCTTCACCCTTGATAGCTGAGAATTCGGAGGACGACGGAGAGATATATGAACCCCCAGATGTCGAAGAACACAAAGCCGATGCCCCACTTGACGTTACCAGTCAGATTCCTATTATCGAACCCGAGATGGAAACCGGAGCAACTGACGACGATGATCAGGGCGCAATGGATATATCAAGCTCATCAGACGACTCGGATACTGACACGGATTCTGATTCGGACTCTGATTCGGACGAGCAGTCCTTATCCGATCAAATCAATCAAGCTAAGAGCTTATCTATCTCGAATCATCCGGCGGAAGTTGCATTTCCTATCGCTGATCATCTAGCACCAGAGCTTCCTAGCGAACCTTCAACTGTACCGCAACCATCTGCGACCACGAAACTCTCGGCCGGTTTCACTCCGTATCAGAGTCCGCTGCAAATGTTTAAGTCGTACCGGTATTCCCCTCGATTTCTGCAAGAAGTAGCTGGTGGATATCAATCCATCACTTACAGTCACAATATAGATGCAAATACCCCACTCTGTCAATGGGAAGGAGCAGGTGGAAAATGCCTTGACCCTTCCTGTCCTGGGCAGCACTTTCGCGATATGGGTATATCTGGTCAGTCTTTTTTGTAAACGCCCTCTCCCTAAGCGTTCCCTTTCCCTCCCCACTCGCCTCTTAACACATTGTTTCAGGTGACAAAATCCTGGTTCAACTAGGTACAGCGAATCCCGGCAAAACTCCAGAGGAGAAGAAGGAGTGGAATGACGGACTGCGACTCGTCTTGAAGGAACTTCGCCAGAAAAACATCAAGGACCCAAATGGCATCGCCCAGGAGATCGCCAAATTCCGCCGCGAGTTCCTCAAAGACGACACTCGCGTGGTCAACTTGTGAATGTCGTAGCACTAACAGTAGGCTGAACGATGCTCCCAGATCCGCTGTGCCTCCCCCGCCCGGCCTTCACCTGGTCCCATGTTTCTCTTCTGGTTCTTTCCATGGGTCTAATACCCCTGTGTTTTGTACAGTCTACATTTTGTCTTCCATTCCCAATCCCCCCATTTGCCCTAATATTTTGAACGATACCCACTTTTCTTCCATCCATCCTTGCACCCCAGAAAAAGCGAAAAACAAAAGTAAGGCTAGCCATCGCTTCGAGGCTTCCTTCAACCAAGTACTTAGGAGATGGAAGGTTTTTTGTGTTCATACCTAAGCATCGATACCCCCTGCATGGAAAACCGGAGTTCAGATGAATTGCATTGCGCCGGTCCTCTGATGAGCGAGCATGCGCATTTGCATTCGGATGGGTAGTGTCTTTCATTGGAGTAAGAGGTGGTGTAATTGAGCAGACGAGCGGTCGTTCGTTCGAGTGAACGGAGTGTAGGATGGTGTGTTGATACCTAGTCTAAGAGGTGGATTGATCCCGTAAGCCGACACACTGGCAAGCAAGCATGCTCAACAAGTCCGAAATAGCATGGCGTTTTCACGATATGTGAATGGGTGATTGAAGACTGGTTAGCTAGGCAGATAGTGTATTTTTGGGTACCCTTAAACTTGTCTACTGATCTACTCTGTGTTTGACTTTGCGTGATGGCTCTTCATGCCTGGGAGGACCAAGACATAGATCAGTCGGCAAACCTCCCAGATGGAGCCACCTCGGCACACCTTCCCTCACCAACGGCCCGGTTAGACCTCTACCGAGCTCAACCTCACGATGTCGATGTACACGCGTGTACCCCTCACTCCCATTGTGGCATTCCGAAGATCAGCTTGGCTTGGTTGGTTGCCATGGGCTGAAGGTGTAATCGTCACAGCTAGTCTCAGGGTTTGCAGAAGACGCATATGAAGGGCGAGGGTGCCAGCACTTGTAAACCTTACTTTGCGTCGATGCTTTTATCTTGCAATTACATTGATTGATTCCTTCTGCACCCAACGGAACAAAGAATTTGGAAAGAGATTGAAGGGATTATGGCGCCGGGTCTGGAATATGCTAAGGAGTCTCCTGCGAATCCGCATCCGTTTTCTGTGAAGGGGAAGACGGCTATTGTTACTGGAGCGGGTTCAGGTATGGCAATTCATCTCATCCCATTTCATGTCATCTTGTGTGAAAAAGAAAAAAAGACATCACAGCATCATAATCGAATACTCACCCCATTTAGGAATCAACTACTCCTTCACCGCCCTCCTCCTCTCAAGGGGCTGCTCCGTCCTCCTCGCCGACCTCGCCCTCCGTCCCGAGGCCCAGAAACTCGTCGACGAATACTCGACCAAGACGGATGGCAGACCGCGGGCTGTCTTCCTCAAAACAGATGTGACGGATTGGACGCAATTGACACGCATGTTCACCGTCGCGAGCGAGGAGTTTAGCACCATCGACATCGTGTGTCCCGGCGCAGGCATCTACGACCCGCACTGGACGAACTTCTGGCATCCGCCCGGGTCCGCGAAATCCAAAGATGCCGCCGACAGCGGGCATTATGCCAGTATCGACATCAACATCACGCACCCGATCCGGTCCACGCAACTCGCCATCTCCGAATTCCTAAACCCCGCAAAGGCAAAGGATAAAGTTAGCACAACGAACCCCAAGCGCGTCATCATCATCAGCAGCATCGCAGGCCAAATGTCCAACCTCGCAACACCCATCTACGTCGCGAGCAAACACGCCATGAACGGCTTCATTCGGAGTCTCGGCGCCCTCGACTCGACGCTAGGAATCCGCGTCAACGGCGTCGCACCGGGCGTCATCAAGACGCCGCTGTGGACCGAGCATCCGGAGAAGCTCACGTTTATCGATGCAGACAAGGACGAGTGGGCGACGCCCGAGGAGGTCGCGGTCGCCATGGTCAGGTGTCTGGAGGACCCGACGTTGGGTGGGGGTGCCATTTTGGAGGTGGGGAAGGGTCAGACGAGGGAGGTTAAGCAGCTTGATGATCCTGGGCCGAGTGGGGCGGGGCATACGGTGAGTAGGTTGCAGGATAATTATGGTGAGGTGTATGGGTGGCTGGGGGAGGAGGGGTGGGGGAAGGCGAAGGCCAAGTTGTGATGGGATGGGCGGGTTTGTTTGCGGTCGGCGTGGTCCGAGATGGTAGGGTAGGAGGTGGTGAGAGGGCGCAAGTTCCTCCACGGCGGAGCCGGAGATAGAATCAATTTATTTCGCTGGCAGAAGACGAAAAAACGAAAATGGCGGGTTCGGTAGGCAAGGCTGGGAATGCCGGAGATGCGGCCGCGGCGGGAAAATTCTCTTCGCATCAGACGCCGACAGTTGCCAGATTGGTGTGTCTGGAGGGGACGCGGGCGGGAAGGAGAGGAGGCCGAGTGTGTCGATTATCAAGATACGTATGGGCATCAAGCCAGCCTTACATAGGGTCTAGGGAACGTACAAGGCCATGACAACAGGAGGGGTATGGTGTATCGAGGCGAGCATGGCTGGATAGCCGTTGGCTGCAGCGCGCAATGGGGTAATCCGGGCGTTGCTGACTGCTCCGTTTCTAAGACGCTGATTGATGCGACAGCCGGGCGCGGACCTATCATGTTCCTTTTTACGGGGCGTTGCCACCGTGACGATGGAAGAGCGTCTTTTTATGGAGGGGTCGACGGGCTAGTTCAATGCTCCCGCCGCCTCCAAGTGCTACGACTCCCAACAACAACCGCCTTTTTGTCTACTTCTACTCGGCGTACGCCTCGATCCCATACACACGCTCAATCACCCATATACACCTACTCTTACAACCATGTCCAGCTCTCTCGAACAATTGAAGGCCTCTGGCACCGTGAGTACCCCGCCATGTCCCTCTTTGACCCCTCCACCAGACCATCCGGAGATGTCCCGGTCACGCTACAGCGCGCAGAAATGCGCAATGGAGACCAAAACACTGACAAGCATGTCCCTCTGTAGACTGTCGTGTGCGACTCTGGTGATTTCGCCACCATTGCAAAGTACCAGCCGCAAGATGCGACCACCAACCCCTCGCTCATCCTCGCCGCGTCCAAGAAGCCCGAGTACGCGAAACTGATCGATGAGGCGGTCCAGTACGGCAAGCAGCACGGCGGCGCCGATGTCGACTCCCAGGTCGATGCCACACTCGACAACCTGCTTGTGCAGTTCGGCAAGGAGATCCTCAAGATCATCCCCGGAAAGGTGTCCACAGAAGTCGATGCGAGATTTTCCTTCGACACGCAGGCGTCGGTGGCCAAGGCTCTCCGCATCATTGACGTACGTCTTCCCCTTTTCTGACAACAAGCACCGAGATTGACCGCAGTACAGCTCTACAAGGAGGTCGGCATCTCCAAGGACCGCATTCTCATCAAGATTGCCTCAACATGGGAGGGCATCCAGGCCGCCAAGATCCTCCAGTCCGAGCACGGCATCAACACCAACCTGACGCTCATGTTCTCGCTCGTGCAGGCCATTGCCGCCGCCGAGGCTGGCGCGTTCCTCATCTCCCCCTTCGTCGGCCGCATTCTTGACTGGTACAAGGCGGCCACCAAGAAGGAGTACTCCGCAGAGGACGACCCCGGTGTTGAGAGCGTCAAGGCCATTTTCAACTACTACAAGAAGTACGGATACAAGACGATTGTCATGGGCGCGAGTTTCAGGAGCGTTGGCGAGATTACCGAGCTTGCTGGCTGTGACTACTTGACCATTGCTGTGAGTTTGCCTCGCTTGGTTTGAGAAATTCCAAAGTTGGCAGACACTGACAGCCATTCAGCCCAACCTCCTCGAGCACCTTTTCAACTCCCAGGACGCGGTCCCCCAAAAGCTCAATGCGGAAGCCGCCTCCTCGCTCGACATCGAGAAGAAGTCGTACATTGACAACGAGCCCGAGTTCCGCTTCTTCTTCAACGAGGACCAGATGGCCGTTGAGAAGCTCCGGGAGGGTATCTCCAAGTTTGCTGCTGACGCCGTGACGCTCAAGGACATCCTCCGGAAGAAGATTGAGGCATAGAGAAATTGAACGGTGCTCCGATATCGGAATGCTTGGCAAATTGTAGTAATGAGTGGGGGACGGAGATGTCACCCTGGCGTTTTGTGTCCGGTGCAGCTGTCGAAGAGAATAAAAATATATTAGGCTCATGTGTAGTTCCTGCGTAGCAATAGCTTGGGGGCAAAGCAACATGCAAAATGCTCTACTTGATGAATACCAAAGACTTATCTAGCCCCCCACGCGTACACAATTGTCCTTTTTTGCTGCTTGCGCGTTAATATCATTCCAGGGTGAAAGCCATCTGATAGGACATGTTCACTTCGCATTTCTGTAAATACCGCTCCTGGACCCCCGATTTTACAAATCTCATTGGTCTAGGCGGCGGGTTAAAGCCGACAAGCAGCGGCCTTCGGATGACGCAAAGGGGCGAGGCAGCCCCGCTCTTGCGCTGGCCGGAGATGTCGAGCTTGCTCAGCAAAGCCACCCCTCACCTCTGCACGTTGATATCTACCTAATCTCCCTCCAAGCCCACACACCAAGGACTCGTCGCACTCTGCAAACTAAACCTCAATCTACAACAACGTAACACAAAGATACTTGCAACCGCCACAATGGTCAAAGCTGGTAAGTCTAGCTGTTTATGGGGCGATGGGGTGGCTGCAGGTGGAGATGCGGGGCTGCCGTGGCGGGAGGCAGTATGAGCACATTGTTGTCTCGAGGCGGGCGGATGCAGGAACAAGGCTTCAATTGGAGGGAGCGGCTTCTGAGGACCTTGATGGAGCGTGTTGCTGTCGGGCTCGCGTTGCTGTCATTCACCGGGGCGGGCGAGGTCCAATCACACTGCTCCCGGCAAGTGCCTTGATGGCCGGCGAGCACCAGGGGGGGTCCGGCATGGACACGAAGATGGGAATTGGGGAAAGGGGGGGAGATGAGGGATGGGATTGTGCGCATGGGGATTGCTGCTGACAATACGGTAGTCGCTGTCATCCGGGGAGACTCCAATATCAAGGGTACGGTTACCTTTGAGCAGGAGTCCGAGTCCAGCCCTACGACCATCACCTGGGATATCTCGGGCAATGATGCGAATGCCGAGCGTGGAATGCATGTCCATGCTTTCGGCGACAACACGAATGGATGCACGTCTGCTGGACCTCACTGTAAGTCTCCCATATTCACTCCTCAATCCTGAATGCGGAAGGGAGGGGAGCTAGTCACCAGTTACTCGTTACCAGATGGGGAAATCTATGCTGACGGATGCCAACAGTCAACCCCCACAACAAGACCCACGGTGCCCCGACCGACGAGGAGCGTCACGTTGGCGACTTGGGCAACTTCAAGACCGACGGACAGGGCAATGCCCAGGGCACCGTCGAGGACAAGTTGATCAAGTTGATCGGGTCGGAGAGCGTCATTGGCCGCACTGTCGTCGTCCACGCTGGAACCGATGATCTCGGCAAGGGCGAGGGCGAGGAGTCTAAGAAGACTGGAAATGCTGGTGCCCGCCCTGCTTGCGGTATGTGCTCGGTTGAGATGGGATGGAGCGTACGAGTGGATGAATGCTAATGTGGATAGGTGTTATCGGTATCTCCAACTAAAAGTGGAAATTGATTAATGATGAAAAGACAGATGCGCTGGGACTCGAATAAAACTGCTCTGGCAGGATGCGGAAATGGGTGAAGAGGGATGTCTGTTCATCGGCATATATCGCTTTGAGAATGGAAAGTATCCTGACATTTGCTGTTGCACCTTGACTGTTTTGTAGTGATACCTTGGAGAGACTAGCATATGAGGGAATGCTTCGACTAAAAGGCTAACTGCAACTTCCCACTGTACGCGTTTCAGTCTCCCTTGGGCTGGAGCCTGTGGGTAAGTGTGGTGTCAACATATGAAGGCTATACAGGTACCGGCGGCGTTTCACCATCTTTCCAACAAACCTCCTGAATTACCCTGCCCATTCCAGCAGTCCGATTGTTCCTACTTGGGATGAAACCCCGACGAACGAGTGAAGGAGAGAAGCACGTGGTCCCTGCGTGACGTTCTTCGCCTAGCTTTCACCCCACAAATCGGACTCGGTGCCTGAGCAACCACACTTTATATAACGGCTGTCGCACCACCACGCTTACCGCTCTTGCACACCCTCGACCGTTTGCATCCCCGTATCTCCAGCCCAATTGATCCAGCAGCACAGATAGGTACGTGGTGTTCCGTCCCGAAGAGGCTGCAGGCAGCTGTCGAAATTCGCCGCGGGGAAGCTCTGCTTTCCGCACATCTGGCCTTCGCTAACGCGCCCGAGTGCAGCTATACCACAGGCTTTCGACACCGCCAACCGAACCGCCCATCATGTCTCTCCTCGAAGCCAAAGTCAAGAGCGTGCTCTCGGGCGACACGGTAGTCCTACACAACATCAACAATCCGAAGCAGGAGCGCACTCTCAGCTTGGCATTTGTCACTGCGCCCAGGCTGCGGCGGGAGGGCGACGAGGTGCGTGGGACCCCAGAGATGCTTATATCAGGGAGGATCGTAGTTATAGACAACGGCTGACATAACCCCAGCCCTTCGCCTTCGAATCACGCGACTTCCTCCGCCGCCTGCTCGTCGGCAAGGTGGTGCACTTCCGTGTGCTGTACAAGATCCCCACGGGCGCCAACCGCGAATACGGCATCCTCGCCCTGCCAAACAAGACGCAACTACCCGACCTGTCTGTCGCCGAGGGATGGCTCAAGCTGCGGGACGACGCCGGCCGCAAAGACGACTCGGATGAAGCAACCTCGACCTTGGAGAAGCTCCAGGCGCTGGAAGCAAGGGCAAAGGCCGACTCGAAGGGCCTGTGGGCGGACGGCAGCAGCAAAATCCACTCGACGTCTGAACTGAGCGACCCGAAGAAGTTTGTGGAGGAGCATAAGGGGAAGCAGCTGGATGGTGAGTCCACAGCCCGAGGGGGTGCTGGAATTGGAATTGGACTTGGACTTGGCTAATGGGAACAGCCATTGTGGAAAAGGTGCTCTCGGGCGACCGTCTGATCGTCCGACTCGTCCTGACACCCACCGAACATGTTCAAACGATGGTCCTCATGGCTGGCATCCGGGCACCATCGACGAAGCGCACCAACCCCTCGGACGGAAAGGAACAGCCCGCCGAGCCGTTCGGTGACGAGGCGCACCAGTTCGTGGAGACGCGGTTATTGCAGCGCAACGTCGTCATCAACCTCCTTGGTGTGAGCCCCAACGGCCAGCTTGTCGCAAACGTCAAGCACCCCGTAAATGGCAACATTGCACCCTTCTTGCTCAAGGCTGGCCTTGCAAGGTGTACCGACCACCACACGACACTTCTCGGGCAGGAAATGGGCACTCTACGACAGGCTGAGAAGTCGGCAAAAGATAGTAAGCAGGGCCTGTTCCAGGGCCATGTTGCAGCAAAGGCTGGAGCGGGCGAGTCGGAGGCTGTGGTCAGCAGGATACAGAGCGCCGACACGCTTTTCCTGCGGAACAAGAACGGCGTCGAGAAGCGCATCAATCTCAGCTCCGTCCGGCAGCCCAAGCCTTCAGACCCCAAGCAGTCACCATGGGGCGCTGAGGCCAAGGAGTACCTCCGGAAAAAGCTCATTGGCAAGCACGTCAAGTTCGTGGTGGACGGAAAGCGCGCTGCCACAGAAGGCTATGATGAGCGCGAAATGGCCACAGTCACCTTCCAGGGCAAGAATATCGGCATGGCACTTGTCGAGAACGGAATGGCATCAGTTATCCGACATCGCCAGGATGATACCGATCGGAGTCCAATCTACGACGAACTCCTACTTGCCGAACAGGCTGCGCAAGAGGGCCAAAAGGGAATGTGGTCACCAAAGGCGCCGTCAGCGAAGCAATACGTCGACTACTCGGAATCACTGGAAAAGGCGAAGCGTCAACTCGCTCTGCTCTCTCGGCAAAAGAGGGTCCCCGCGATTGTCGACTTTGTCAAATCCGCCTCTCGGTTTACTGTCCTTGTGCCTCGTGAGAATGCCAAGCTTACCTTTGTCTTGTCTGGTATTCGAGCACCCCGATCCGCAAGGAATCCCCAGGACAAGTCTGAGCCGTTCGGTCAAGAGGCGCATGACTTTGCGAATAAGCGATGCCAGCAGCGTGATGTTGAGATTGATGTCGAAGACTGCGACAAGGTCGGTGGCTTCATTGGCACACTATATGTCAACCGTGAGAACTTTGCAAAGGTCTTGGTCGAGGAAGGCCTCGCCACCGTCCACGCCTACTCTGCAGAGAAGTCTGGAAATTCAAATGAGCTTTTTGCTGCAGAGCAAAAGGCAAAGGACGCAAGGAAGGCTCTGTGGCAAGATTATGACCCATCGCAGGAGGAGGAAGAGGAATCCACAACTGCCGCTGCTGAATCCAACGGCCAGAACGGCGACTCAGCACCACGCCGAAAGGACTACCGCGACGTCGTCGTCACTCACATCGACGACGCAGGGAAACTAAAGATTCAGCATATCGGCACCGGCACTGCAGCACTCACAGATCTCATGAGCGCTTTCCGCAGCTTCCATCTAAACCCATCTAACAAGCAACCTCTTGCCAACCCTCCCAAGACAGGCGAATACGTAGCCGCCCAGTTCACCACCGACAACGAGTGGTACCGCGCCCGTGTCCGGCGCAACGACCGCGACGCCAAAAAAGCCGAAGTCGTCTACATCGACTACGGCAACTCGGAAACAATTCCTTACTCGCGTCTTCGTCCTCTCTCCCAACCCCAATTCTCGCCCCAATCCAAACTCAAGGCCCAAGCCCTCGACGCCCAACTCTCCTTCCTCCAACTTCCCACCAACCCCGAATACCTCGCCGACGCCGTCGGCTTCCTCGCACAGGAGACGGCCGATCGCCAACTCGTCGCTAATGTCGACCAGGTGGATAAGGACGGGACGTTGTGGGTTACGCTGTTTGATCCCAAGGAGAGCAAGACGGGGGATGAGAGTGTTAATGCGGAGGTTATTAGTGAGGGGTTGGCGATGGTGCCGAGGAAGTTGAAAGCGTTTGAGAGGGGCGCTGGGGAGGTGCTGAAGGGGCTGGAGAGGAAGATGAAGGAGGCGAAGGAGGAGAGGAGAGGGATGTGGGAGTATGGGGATTTGACTGAGGATGATTAGATGGGCGATGATGATTACGATAATGGACGGAAATCAAAAGTCTATCGGGATAAGGATTGGGATGGGCAAAAGCATGGGTTGGGATGGTGGGTTAGTTTTGTTTCTGGGGAAGCATTGTTGGTGGGTTATTGGATGCTTTTTGCATAGCGGGTAGGGGGAGGGGGGAGGTTGATGGCATAAGAAAATAATATGCATATGCATGTGTTTGCATGTTTTGGAGATTAGCAGCACGTAATATTGTTGGTTTGCATGGTGTGTGATGATTGTATGAAAATGACAACTTGACAAAGTGACGGGCATACTTCTAGACAACATATGCAAAGCAGAGTCAGAGTAAGGGTTCGTATAGGACAAGGAACTGCTGTATTCCTCCTTGTCCATGTATACAAATTAGGTACTCTGTTCCATTGTCAGATAGTACGTGGGTTTATTATTACCAATCCAACACTGAAAGGAATCATGATTGTGCCAGGGCAAACATAGCACGCAGATATGCACAAGTCTGAAATCTAAGAAGCCATTCATTTCATGCAAGATTGGGAGTGATCTAGATCAGAATGCCGATACAAACATCCAACTCCACCCATGCTATCCAAAATGCCATATCCCCCATCCTCGTCCTTGTTGCTTCCTCCCTCTTCCCCCCGTCTCCCTCCACCCCCCCTAAGGCATATTCCCCAACACATACGCCAACCCCGCCCACATCTCCTCCGCCGTAGGCTTAATCTGCTCCGCCGGCAAAATAAACCCATACCGCCCCGTATCCCTCAACTCGACCGTCATACTAAACTCGGCTTTCGCCACCTGATACGCATAATCGACACTATCGCCACTAACCTGGTAGATGGTCGTGCAGATCGGTCCAGCAGTGTACGCGGTCCCGTGCACAGAGGCAATCGCATTCACAGCGCCCGACGCGAGTTGCGAGTACAGCGCGGCTTCGGGGATGGTACCCGAGCATGTGTAGCCGTACGGATACATCCACAGTTGCGAGTACGAGTGGATGTCCATGTACAGTTTCACGCCCTTGTCGGCGGCGATGCTATCGAGTTGGGCTTTCAGCACTTTGGTTTCTACGCCGTCGCCTGCGCTGGGACCCTTGTAGTCCTCGGCGCAAGGGGAGGTTGATGCGCCGCCGCGCTGGGACCATTGGTTCGGCCAGTTGCGGTTGATGTCGCGGCCGACGCAGCTTGTGGATGGTGTTGTTTGGCGGTTTTTGCGCCACATGCGGTCTGTGGTTTGCGTGTAGGCGAAGCCGTCTGGGTTGACGATGGGGAAGATGTAGAAGTCGTATTTGTTTTTGAAGGAGGAGATGGTGGGGTCTGCCGAGGTGAGGAGCGTGTAGGCTGCGTATTCTACAACCTAGGGGGTGTTAGTGGATAGTCTGGGGCAGAAATGGATATAGGGAGGGAGGGTGAGTGGAATTGGGGGAATTGGCTGCTTCTTGGGAATTGAGCTTGGATGGTTGTGACTTACCATGTTGGTGATCCATTCTCGCGCGTGCACAGTGCCGTGCCATACAATGCCCTTCTGGGAGCCCTTTCCTCCGCTTCCCCAAATGTGGATGCCAGTGATGTCGCGGCCTTCGACAGATTTCCCCGCAACAACAACCTCCGCATTATTTGGATATGCAGCCGCAAGATCTTTGAGGAATTGAATGTGGTCCGCAATGGGGTGGTACCCATTGAACCAAGTAGCGTTGGGTGCCGCAGCGGCTGATATAAAGTTAGCGTCGGGATCATATTGCACATGCGGTTTCGGGATATCTACCGGCATAGACGGGGAAATCTTGCTCTTGGGCGATAGAGAGGCCAAGGTCGTCGTGCATGAGCTTTGTATCGAGCTCCACGGTACTTTTCTCAAAGGCCTCGATCTGCGTAGGACCGACCATGAGATCTACGACGTCGCTGGTGGCGACCTTGCCTTTCCATGTTGCCAGCTTGAGGCTGCTGACTACCTTGGCGAGCTGGTCTCTGTTCTCACCGACGTTGATGCGGTAGACCTTGAAGCCATCGTAGCTGACCTTGCGCTGCACGAGGGCAGCAGAGGTGAGACTAGTGAGAGCAAGACCAAGAGTAAGGAACCGCATGATCAGCGAGGGAAAGAGTGAGGAAGGTGAAGCACAAGAGCAAACCAAGTCTCCCTACCCCACCATTTATAGACAAAAATCGTAGACTTGGGACGAGGGAAAGCATCCGCGGTGGCTGATATACACCTTACACCTTCCATCTACGACGTAATGCGCCACCGGGGCAATACCGCAGCCAGGAAGCTGTATCCAGCCATGCGGTCCTCCTCGCAGCTCTTTAATATACAAGGCACATGTTTTAGGCCGAGTCGAGGGCGCATGACAATTTGTTCGACGCGCAGCCCTCCCGGCCTGGATCTGTTTCGCACAGATGCTCTTTTACGAGCTCTCACTGGTCGCATCGCCGCAATCCTTCCCTGAAGATCATGCACAAGGCGCAGGCTGGGGCTGGGCGTTTTCTTATCATGATTCAGATGGGAAGATGGTAGTGCCCGTTTTGCTGGGGATCACCGGCCATGAAGAGGTGTGGGGAGCGACCTTCCGCTTTCGACGAGGATTGAAGGTATCGCTAAGGGCCGGGAGCAGGGCACCACGCTGGTTGGAGGGGTTTAGATTAATTGAGTACAGGTCTGATGGTGGCCGTTCGTCGGAGGAGCTTCCAGGAAGAGCCTATCGAATTGTAGAGGAGATATGGCATCTCGGAAGGGCAGTTGGGATGGAGAGTGCATGGTGGAGGTTGAACGAAGGTTGGACTAACACCCTGACGGCGGGAGATGAGCGCACTAGACCCACTCGGGCGGCTACCTATGTGCGATGGAAAATGTGCTCACTAGCACTGGGATCTCGTGTTGAATAGGTTAGTGGGTGAATTATGTAGATGTGCTGGAGATATCTGGACTCGCTTCTGTTGCGGACTGTTGTTGGACCGGCAATCCACGGCTGGTAAATGACGATGTCACAGGCCGTTTCATCTTTAAGCTACAAAGCCAGCAAATGTCTGAAGAGCTTGGGGTTGCACGTAGATATATTCGTCATGGAGCTCTCCAAAGATGTGATTTTGCTTGCCCACAAGCTCCCAATCCCGTTGCCGAGGTCAATCACCGACGTTATCTTAGCGCGGTACTTGACTGTATTTGAGAATCAATACGAGGTACTTATAGCTACGTAAGGTCCATCAATCAAGACGCAGCATCTCTCTCTAAGCCCTTCTCAACGATGGTTGTCAAGTTGGATGCATATCGCTTGATATCCAAACCTTTCAGTGTTGGTACCAAATGTTGAGGAGTTTATCTAGGAGAAAGACTACCACCAAAATATGTATACAGTATCCCACTGCTCGAAGTATGTTTTGTATGAAATCTATAATCAGTCAGCCGATATTCCCCGAACGCCAACACCATAGCCGAGATCCCCAACGGCTCATCGGCTGTGCGGGGTTTGCTGCTAGCTGCAACATCAATCCCGAACCCCATTTCCTCTCCACCCGGTCGCCGTGGAACAGAATGACGGATGGATCCTGCCGCGACAACATCCCCTTCAGGGCCCGATGCGGCGAATGACGACTCTCCGAAGATTAAGAGAGCCCACCAAGCATGTCTCAATTGCCGAAAGAGAAAATCACGATGTCTGCTGGACAATGATGGGTCGATTCCATGTCTCCGATGCAAGCGCGACAACCTCGATTGCATCCTCGGTGGTTCAAACCGCGGCGGACGGCGTGTGCGAAAGCCGAAACCACTTGGCATTGAACAACTGCCTCCCCTAACACCTTACGGTCAAGATGATGTCGCGTTCAATGGCCTGGGGACCGTCGGCACAAGTCCGTGGGCGCAAACTGGCACTACTGAGCAACCGCAAAATCAGTCCCTTGGCCAAGGGCGATCCGAATCATCCAACTCCGATGACCCCTTCTCTGATCTTCAGAACCCGTCTGATGCCCTAGGGATATTAGCAAGAGTCGCGGAGACGAGCTCCGGAGGCCAGGATGCAGCTAATAACAGCCATACTGTTCTTCCGGAAGCTATCATGCAACCGCCCCCCGGGCAACATTCACAGCAATCTGTCTACTCTTATGATCTGCTAGACAGTGGGGCCATTGCCGCAGTTACAGTGTGCCAACTCCTTCTACGCTATCATCAAAATTACCACCCCTATTACCCTTTAGCTCCCGTGTATATTTTTGATACCTCTCGGCTAGCGGAGAATCTTGTAAAAGAGTATCATCTCATCACAGCCATTCTTGTCATCTCTTCCAAGGATCTCATTCAGGAACCTCACATTTATGAATCATGTTCCAAATACATGAAAAGCCTGGTGTCCGATCTCGCGGCTGGCGGTGAAGCCGGTGTTGGGGCTGTTGAAGCTTTACTTCTCTTGGCAGAATGGGCACCATATACCCAGCGAGCATCGGGCAAAGTCGGAAAAGGAGAAGAAGATAAAGAGAGTTGGATGCATGTCGGACTCGCACTACGCATTGCATATTTCCAAGCCCTCGACAGATACTCCTTCAGAATCAGCGACGACGGAAAAGATCCAGAACATGGTCGGAAACGACTTTTGTGGACAGCTGCATACATATCTGACCGGCACATATCCATCAGGATTGGAAAGGCCTTTTGGTCTCGGGGACCGGGGCCAATGATGACTTTGAGGCGAGACGACTTTCCCTCACTCCTCCCAAAGAACCCAAACGAGGAAGACTTTGCCAGCATCTTCCAGGCGAATTTGGAGCTCACCCAGCTCTTTAGCAATGTCCACGATGTCCTTTACGCAAATCCCGGAGCAAGCTTCAGATCTCACCTGAGTGGAAGTTACATCAAGTTTATCGATGACTTTCGCTCTGCAATTTACGGCTGGAAAAGCGTTTGGGGAACTCTTACGTGCTCGTCACCACTCAAAGCATGCCTGCTCATGTCCTACGACTATCTCCGACTATACACCAACGCCTTCGCTTTTCAAGCCACAGTCCGTCGTGCCCTACCCACAGCCGGTTCTACCGCAATGGGAGGAGCTACATCGCAATCAGGTCCTGGCATGCAAGCTCCACAGCAGATATTCCGCAACAACGTGGGCGCAGTCGGAGATGCCCGATTCATATACGAAGGTCTAGATGCCGCCAAAGCCATTCTAACCACGGCCAACAACTTTGTCGACCCGGAGAAATCGCTCCGCTACATGCCTCTGAGATACTATCTCTACTTAGTCTACGCGGGAGTTTTCCTCTACCGGGCACGTTGCACGGGAGTCCTGGGCGGTGACGAAGACCGCGCCATCCGCGCCATGATCAACGAAACAGTTTCCAGGCTGCAGCGAAGCAGTGTCGGAGCGGGAACAAACATCCAGCATCCAGGCAGTCGATATAGCCAACTGCTAAAACTCCTATGGGCAAAAGTCCCGCGTCGGGATAAATCAACGCGGACGATATACCACCACCCAGGAACCAACACGGCCAACACTCCCTTAGACGGTAATGATGCTTTCCATCCCCTAGCCAGTGGCACCGTTACCGCGCACACTCCTTCTCAAGCTGGGAGCGCGGAAAGCCCAGCGGTGACGGAGCACATGGGCGATTTCGGGTGGACGGATCTTGGTGCGGTCGGTGACTTTGCGCTTAATGGGTCGGGGGCGGTGGGTCCGATTGATGATTCGGCGCTGTGGTCAGGCTTTCTGCCTCTGGATATGGGGTGGTCGGCGGCGATGGTTGGGCAGGGGCTTGGGTGGGAAAATGGCGGGTTTGATGGGAATGAGTTGGGGATGGCGTTTTGAGGGATTGTTGTTTGATGTATATATGATAGGCCTTCTGGTGCTGGTTTCGTTGAATGATGAAATCTGGCAGGGTGTATGGCATGGTGTTTCTTGTCTATTTGCTTATATCTAGGGCATGGGGCCTGGGTTGTATATAATTACCGGTGGAGCGTGGTGATAGGAAAATGTTATATTATGTGAGAAGCTGGGTAGTTTGGGATGATTTTGTTCAAGGTTCTAAATTATGTCCTAGGGTGCATCGGTTTGGTGATTGAATATATGCATGCCCATATGGGCTTTCCGCGTTTGAAGTGATTTATGCAAGTACAATTATGTGATCAGTTCCGGCACTGGGAGTAATTGTCTAATTTCATCCGCTTCGATCTCGATTGAAGAAAGAGTCCTATCCTGTTTGTTCTTAATAATTCCGCATAGATACAACAACGTTTGGGGCACAAAATATTAGTTTAAGGAATTGGATATATACCTGTCAAAACTATTTGACATTATATTTATTGTAGAACAGATATGCACCTTACTTAGCTTTACAAAAGGAGATCTATAAGTACTGAAAGCTGTGAAATAAAGGAGTACTAAAAATAAGAATTTAGAAAGTCCCCCACTTATAAGCTCCTGCTGGAAGAGGATTTGAGGATTAGGTAGGTAGGCAAAGCGTATGCAATTGTAATAAGGAAGCTTGCAGATGAGGATTGAGAGGCCTATCTCGTGGTGGTTATGTAGGCCTCTTAAACTCATGATTGCTGGTGGGTTGATTGCTTGATCAACTAATTGCCAGCAAGCCCCTCGGCCAACATAGAAACTTCTATCTCTATCCCGACAAAAACTTAAGAAGTAAGCATCTTCTTCACCCCATATTTCTGCATATACACCGCTTTCTCCCTCTCCCTCAGCCCAAAAAACAACTTCGCATGTTTCTTAGCATCCATCGTCCATCTTATATTCCCCCTCCGAAAAAAGATCTTCCTGGCAGGTTTCCCCTTCAATCCTACTGCTCTCTTCTTCTTTTCCGGCTGGGGCGTCTCACTCCCCGCATGAACTTGTGCTCCTCCAAACGACGCCCACAACGCAGACACACAAGTATCATCCTGCGATATCTGCATAAAACAGTTCTCAATAGTTTGACCAGTGGTTCTTCTATCATAAGCCCCTATTGCGAACCCTGATGATCTGATTGTTTTTCCGACGTCGGCGTAGTCGGCAGAAGCAAAGTATGCAGTGGGATGGTAACAGCATACATCTGGGCCGTAGCCTTCGCAGAGCCAACCGTATTCTTTGGTTTCGTGGTTGTCTTCGCAATTTGGTCCTTCGTAGAGATAGATATCGAATGAGGGTGTGACTCGCTTAGAGAGCTCGGCAGTATTGGGGAAGGGATCGTAGGAGGCGATGACGCCGGCAGCTACGGTGCTGATTGAGAAGAAGAAGAGTGGATACATTTGTAGCGGGAAGGTTTTTTCTGAGCAATAGCGAGAGTGAGGTTTAATAACAAAGGCCAAAGATCAAATAACTGTCGACAATCTTCTCAACAACAATATTGAGCAGTGGGAAAGTCCACTACCAGTCGATTGAATACCATCAACAACACTTCGCTATACAAAACTGCACACATATCCCTAAAAACTCCTACTGTATCAAGAAATGCCAAATCATCCACAAATCACCGGGGATCCATCTTAATTACGCTCTCCGTTGGTTCTGCTCCTGTTGTCTCACCACTCGCGGCGACTCCAAAATCTTCGTCCTATGATGATGTTCTAAAAAATACGCATGTATTTTCTCCCACTCCTCTCGATTCTTAATCAGTCGTTCGGCTTCCCTGCCCTCTGGACTATCTGGAATAATATCATATCGGGTACCATTGATGAAACAAAAAAACCAACATGAGCCTTGAGTTGGCGTTTTCTTTTCTTTCACTGTGATATCGGGTTGTGGAGGATTCAATTCGCCACTTTTTCCGGAGTTACTGTCTTCTATTGGGATGACCTCCGCGGTAATGGGTTGATCAGTTGATATACTGTCACTCCAGCTTCCTCTTAGGGGCGGCGTGACTGAAACGGATATCGAGGGCGTAGTACTGAGTTTTCCGTTACTTCTACACACGTATATTATGGGTATTCTTTCGCTGAGAGGTACTCTTACCTCATCGCTCATCAAGTTTCGGCTAACGTTAAGGTTGGCTCCTTGGTCCAAGAGATATCGAAGGTAGGATATATCGTTTCGCGAAACAATTCCCCTGTGAAAGGTGAGTGAGTATAGCACTGGGATGGAAGGAGCAACGACAGTAATCTGGCGATTTGAACAGCAGCTTCGACATTGTTGTTGCAGCAGGTGCCAACACACGGGCGCAGCAGCTTATCCGAAGGATTTAGTCTCACTGTGAAGGGGGCGCTCAGCGCTAAGGGAGACAATAGCATAAATAGCGGTGCTATATCAACCCCTAATGTACTAACTATATATATAAATTTGTTGCCCAACACTCTACAGATTTCTGTTGATATCGTTACTCCTTTTAGGCCCCCACTATGACCGAGTTTATCTGGAAGGCATTTGTGATGTTGGAAACCTATACTTACTATAAGAAAGCTTATATAATAGATGATGCAAAGTATACTATATATAGGGGCTTATGCGGCGCAGGATCTCAACTACACGCTATGGGATTTGGCCCTAGGGCACGCAGCACCTGCAGTCGAACCATTTCCTTGGTCTACGCCTCTAACTGACAGCCAGGTACAACTTGACGTTGGAACATTGTCTCAAGGACACACAACACCTATCGTTGGACCATTTCCTTGGACTACGCCTCAACCTGACAGCCAGCCATGTGTTCTTTTGAAGTCTGCAGATTTCCGCCTTGCAGGAGATATTGACTGCCCATGGTCCGGGGACAGGCGGGCACGGGAGAGCGATAAATGCCGACATTTGCGCAAACACACGCACCACACCTCTTCCCTGGAAATGCGAAAGTTCAACCAATAAACCCGAGAAATTTCAGTCGTCTTTCCTTTCCTCTCCGCCATCTTTCTCAGGGATGTCTGATATGTCACTTGACATGGCAATAATTCCTGGACACCAACCTAGGGGATCCCGGTTGTTGGAAAATGACGTAGCCTTTCCACACATCAGTCCCTCCAACCTCATGTCGTGCCTTCCCTCCTGGCCAACAGCCCCTGCTAAACATGTAAACCACGCGACGATCGCGCTAGATCCGCAAGCCCTATACAGACCTCACACAGAAAGAAAACTGCATGCTCCTGACTTGCAGCAGTGTCACGTTGAACGATCGGTCAGAGCCTTAGTCTCACCAAGAGTTGGAAGCATAGTCGATTGATATGGCAATGATACCGTTGGCTCTGTTCTTGGGCGGTATGGTCGTTGTAATACTAGTAGTGACGGGCATAGTAGAAGGTGTTTAGGAACACAAGAAGCAAAATGAAGAAGCAGCCAACGAAACGAGAATGATTAAGTTCAACATCTATGTGCATTGGGAAGATGAGCACAAACTCACAGACAAAATTGATGAAGGAATCATTGTTCTGCGACATAATAAGGTAGAATCCCTTGCTTCCATCATCCCTCCCCTTAATTCCCCCTTTTATTACTCTCTCCCTCATCTTCTGATACCCACAAATGTTGATCTTCAAAGGTATGGGTAGTCCCCTGCGACATCGGAGCCCGTAAACCCATGCCCCTAAGCAAGGCCTAACACCCAAACTCTATACTTTTACTGGATTCTTTATCTAATACCCCAATAATGAGCGCTGTCCTATTAAACGCAGCTTTATTAGCACAATGTCTAACAACCCTCCTATATTAAACTGGATATATATTAATAATAACACCTACGCCCTTATATACAGCTACTATTGAATAGACTTCCTTCTATAAGGCGTGATAGGTGTACAATAAGGTACGCAAGCGCAAAGGTGGAAATCTGTCTTCTATACACGTGTATTGGTACAGGCTCAATAGGGGTGATACTCAATCAGATTGTAGTATTATTTATGTCTATCTAGATATGGCTGGGATAGAGGTTTTATATACAACCCCCTGCTAAGCCTTTGTACAGGCGTTATATAATAAGATTATATAACTCTATACAAGGGCAATGCATTACCCCTTTATTATCTATATATAGATACTAGCAACTTTTTATTTTTAGGTTACTTACTTAATAGTCCCAGCTATATAATTCCCCTATATCCTAATATTTACTTATATAATTATAGTATTAACTTTTAACTCCCCTTCTTAGGATCCTTGTTGCTGTATAATCCTAAGATACCACTAGTATTATATATTTCCCTACCCCTTCTAGTATTATTATATATAATAGGTATTCCTATTAGGGCCTTCTCTATTAGTCTATATAGGTCTTCTCTATAGGTGGTTAGGTACTAATCTTATAGTAATAAGGCTATTAATATATAGTATTTGTACTAAGGGATTCTGTAGGTACTATTAGCTAGTATCTATTAGTTAATTAAGAGTAATGTTATGTAATAGTGGTATTTGCTAGGGGTTTATTATAATAATACTAGGGCTATATCTTATAGTATTATAATACTTATATAAATAGAAGATACTAATAGAGAGTAGTTTTTAGGCTACTCTAGTATATAGAGATATAGGTAGAGTGGTAAGGTGTAAATAGAGGTATACTCTATATATAATCCCCTCTAAGACCTCTCTTATTCTTCTTTCCTTTATCCTTATTTTAAAATCCTTAATATATAATTATAGGCCTTTTCCTTTCTAAGTTTTTATATAATATACTAACTATCTATATATAATTCCTAATTAATTCTAGTTAATTAATTAGGTGATTAGGATTAGCCTCAGCTGAGGCCTCAGCCAAGGCTAAGGCTCCTAATAAGGCTCCTGCCTTAGCTTCGCCTTAGCAGGGGCATAAAAGCTTCTATCTTATCTCACTCTAGACAGTAGCACATAGTAGATAATCAGATTCTTTATACCTGCTCACCCTTTAGTACGCCCTTCAGGCGTACGTTCGTTCAATCAAACCCTAGTCTACTAACACTAATCAGTCTATCAACTGACCCTGTACTACGTACGTAGCTACGTAGAGGATTTTATCCTTAATAGATAGATTCGCAAGGAACAACAAAACCGCCACTGTACAACAAAGCTTACACCTACCATATGCGTAGCCACACAGAGAAGGTACAAAGAAGCTTACACTACTGTATACATAGCTATACAGAGAGGCTTAAGCGAGCCTTATATATGCCCCTGGATCAACTAATTGCATAAAGACAAGATCAGTCTCCCACTGCGTGCGTAGCCACACAGAGAGGGCCTACAGCTGAGCCTTCGTTACGCCCCAGCGTCTCCCATTCAACACAGGTTGTGTGAATCCAGTTATCTACTGCGTGCGTAGCTATGCAGAGGAGATAATAGGCTGTAGATTAGGAACTACTGCGTGCGTAGCCACGCAGAGGAGAGCCTCATTAAGCAGCCCGCCTTATTAACACTACTATAACCCCTACCCCCCCTGAACGCTTACATGAAGGAGTATTCCCTACACCCTAGCCTTACTACTAATATTAATTAATATATAATTATAGTCAACACGTTAATTACAGTCAATACATTGATCCTAGTTAATAACGTTGATCAACGTTTCAACCTCCCCCCCCTAGGGGAGGCCTCTGAATGCTTATACAAAAGAGTATTCCCTACTACCCTCCCCCTCCCCCCTAAGGAGTAATTACTTATACGCAGAGTAATTTATTAACAACCTACCTCCCTAAGGATTAATTACCCCTA
>ML977598.1:368956-380308 GCA_010015725.1 Amniculicola lignicola CBS 123094 | reverse complement strand
AATAATAAGTTATTCCTCCTGTAGGGGTAATTAATCCTTAGGGAGGTAGGTTATTAATAAATTACTCTACGTATAAGCAATTACTCCTTAGGGGGGAGGGGGAGGGTAGTAGGGAATACTCTTTTATATAAGCGTTCAGAGGCCTCCCCTAGGGGGGGGGAGGTTGAAACGTTAATTAATATTATTAACTAGGATTAATGTATTAACTATAATCAACGTATTAACTATAATTATATATTAATTAATATTAGTAGCAAGGCTGGGGTATAGGGAACGCTCCTTTATATAAGCATTTAGGGGGGGTAGGGGTTATAATAGTATTAATAAGGTGGGCTACTTGATAAGGCTCTCCTCTACGTAGCTATATATATAGTAGTTCCTAATCTACAGCCTATTATCTCCTCTGTATAGCTACGTATATAGTAGATAACTGGATTTACACAACCTGTGTTAAATAGGAGATACTAGGGTATAATAAAGGCTTAGCTGTAGGCCCTCTCTACGTAGCTATATATATAGTAGGAGACTAATCTTATCTTTATATAATTGGTTAATCTAGGGGTATATATAAGGCTTACTTAAGCCTCTCTATATAGCTATATATATAGTGGTGTAAGCTTCTTTGTACCTTCTCTATATAGCTATATATATAGTAGGTATAAGCTTTATTATATAGTAGGAGTTTTGTCATTCCTTATAAATCTATCTATTAAGGATAAAATCCTCTGTATAGCTATATATATGGTATAGGGTTAGTTAATAGACTAATTAGTATTAGAAGACTAGGGTTCAATCAAATAAACATACGCCTAAAGGGTATACCAAAGGGTAAGTAGGTACAAAGAATCTAATTGTCTACTATATACTACTATCTAGAGTGAGATAAGATGGAAGCTTTTATACCCCTACTAAGGTGAAGCTAAGGCAGGAGCCTTATCAGGAGCCTTAGCCTCAGCTGAGGCCTTGGCTGAGGCTGATCCTAATCACCTAATTAATTAACTAGAATTGATTAGGAATTATATACAGATACTTATATTATATTAGTTTATTTTAAAGTTTTATAATATAGATATTTATTTACATCTAGGAAGGGCTAGGGCATAAACCTACTAACCTATTATAATTATAATTAAAACTATACATGTATACTTGTTAATAAACTAGTAATATTAGGCCTTATTAGCTTTACTCTAATCCCTAGTATAGAGGACTAGGGAGTCTAAAAGGTTATATAATATAATTAATACACTCTACTTACTTTATAATAGGAATTCTATTCTTATACTAAGATAACTAACATAAATTTATTATAATTACTGAGAATTTAATAGTCTATCTTAAAATCTTTGCTAAGTTTTAGAGGCTCCTAGTTAACCTATACTATTATACATTTATTATTACCTAACTTTACCTTTTTATAGAGCTCTTCCACAAAGTCCCTTAGATTACTAATCTCTAACCTTGTCCCTACTATAATTACTACGTTAATAGGCTAATATAGATTATTATTGAAAGCTGTTAAGATCTCTAACTCCTTAGGACTGTATTCTCTATAAAGTAGTATATTTAGTTAAAGGCTACTAGTAGAGTATTATTATTTACCCTCTAGCTTATACTACCTCTGCTCTTTTTTGTAAATTAAGTAGTATTTATTTACTAGTTAAGGAAATAACTCTACTATAACATAAAAAGTATATAAGGAATAAATCCTATATCTAAGTATATTAACCTAACTATAAAGTATTACTATTTTCTAAGATAGTAATAGAAGCCTATTACTATAGTAGTTAATGTTTTAGGTGTAATATTGTTATATATAACTATACTAAGCCTATACTTCTATAAGATAATTAAGTAATATAAAGTTAGAGCTTAAAGTAGATTTAAATATAGTTAACAGCTAATTATACAACTAGATAGCTTGCTTAGGAATATAGTACACAGATAAATGGAATAGATTCTAGCTTGATATTTTAGTCTTTGAAAAACTATAGAAGTTGTCTACTATAGCTAATTAGGATACCCTTCTAGTAGAAATAAATGGGTTTGAAACTTACCGCCCATATTAGTAGAAATTCTAGCCCTACTAATAATTATAATGTTTCTCTTTATACTTAGCTCCTTCTTTAGTTATTCTATTTGTAATAAGCTTTTGATTAATCTATTTGAAATATAGCCAGATTTATTTTTACTGACTTTCTGGATGTATAAATAGTTCTATTAGTAGAATTGCAAAAGTGATTGCTTTACTATTTTAATGTTAGAGATGGTATTATATAAAGCGCTAAATAAGAGGAAGAAAAGAGCTAGAAGAATAGAAAAGAATATATACTATGAAATAGGAGAAGGCTTTATTTATACCCTAGATACGTATAATAGGTCTAAGGTAGTAACTAGAGTATAGCTATAGGCTATTTCATGTATAACCTACTATTTCTACACTAGCTATATATAAGATTAGAATCTAACTAGAAGCTAAAGGCTACAGCATTTTAAAGGATCTATTTAAGTTAATACCTATAGAGTGATAAGCTAAGCTGGTAAAAATAAGCCTTAGAGGTAGGAAAGCTTCTATAATAGACTAAGCCCTTCAACGTCTACAGTATTAAGTGCTAAGTTTAGCTTAGCCCCTTCTAATATATAGCTTAGAAGCTATGCTTAGGTAGTAGATCCTCCTAACTATAATACTAACTATTGGAAGACTAGGGTTTAATTGAATAAACGTACGCCCAAAGGGTATACCAAAGGGTAAGTAGGCACAAAGAATCTGATTGTCTACTATGTACTACTATCTAGAGTGAGATAAGATGGAAGCTTTTATGCCCCTACTAAGGCGAAGCTAAGGCAGGAGCCTTATTAAGAGCCTTAGCCTTAGCTGAGGCTGATCCTAATCACCTAATCAATTAATCACAATTGATTAGGGAATTATATTTAGATACTAGCAACTTTTTACTTTATAAGTTGAGTATCTATATATTCTATCTTATTAATCTATATACTAGTAAGCCTCTCCTCTACCTACTTATTCTTTTTCTCTCCTTACACAAAGTGGACCTATAATACCTCTCCTATTTATAATATCCCCTAGCTTCTCTGCCTATATATGATTTGCCTTCCCTCTAGGGTAGTACCTGTACTTAGTATAGGCAAGAAGAAGCTCTCGCCTAACTATATAGGGGAGGAGGTTGAAATTGTATATTATCTACCCTTTAAAGTTATTACTATCCTATAGTATATACTCTTTTCCAGCCATCTTATAATATATATCAATTAGGAGGTATACTATATATAAGTATTATTATTATATAGGGGGAGTATTTATATCTATCCAAAGTTGATTAAGCAGGAGGTTGAGGTCTACCTCTCTATGCAGGATTATCTCAGATATATAAGTAACCCCTAACAACTCTTTATACAACTATAGAGGTTCTATAGCTTAGGAGGGGGGGGGGAGGGGTATTAATTAGTAATTGCCCTCTATACAAGTAATTAGTCCCTAGGGGGGGGGAGGTATTATATATTGAATTGCTGTGCAATAGCAATTAGTCCTTAGTAGGAGGAGGGGGGGTATTAAAGTAAACCACCCTATATGCAGGCAGTTAACCCCTAGAGGGGGGGGGGAGGTATTAATAACAAGTTGTTCCTCTGTAGGGGTAATTAATCCTTAGGGGGGTAGGTTATTAAGAGATTACTCTATGTATAAGCAATTAGTCCTTAGGGAGGGGGAGGGGGTAGTAGTAAGGAATACTCCTTCGTGCAAGCGTCTAGAGGCCTCCCCTAGGGGGGGGGGAGGGTTAAAATATTAATTAATATTGTTAATTGGGATCAACGTATTGACTATAATTAATATATTAACTATAATTATACATTAATTAATATTAGTAGTAAGGCTAGGTATAGGGAACACTCTTTTATATAAGTATTTAGGGGGGGGTAGGGGTTATAGTAGTATTAATAAGGTAGGCTACTTAATAAGGCTCTCCTCTATATAGCTACGTATATAGTAGTTCCTAATCTATAGCCTATTATCTCCTCTATATAGCTATGTATATCGTAGATAACTGGATTTATATAACCTATATCAAATAGGAGATACTAGGGTATAATAAAGGCTTAGCTGTAGGCCCTCTCTGCGTAGCTATGTATATAGTAGGAGACTAATCTTATCTTTATATAATTAGTTAATCTAGGGGTATATATAAGGCTTACTTAAGCCTCTCTATATAGCTATATATATAGTAGTATAAGCTTCTTTATACCTTCTCTACATAGCTATATACGCAGTAGGTATAAGCTTTATTATATAGTAGTAGTTTTGTTGTTCCTTGTAAATCTGTCTGTTAAGGGTAAAATCCTCTGTATAGCTATATATATAGTATAGGGTTAGTTAATAGACTAATTAGTGTTAGAAGACTAGGGTTTAATTGAATGAACGTACGCCTAAAGGGTGTACCAAAGGGTAAGCAGGCACAAAGAATCTAATTATCTACTATATACTACTGTCTAGAGTAAGATAAGATAGAAGCTTTTATACCCCTGCTAAGGCAAAGCTAAGGCAGGAGCCTTATTAGGAGCCTTAGCCTCAGCTGAGGCTAATCCTAATTACCTAATCAATTAATTACAATTGATTAGGGAATTACGTTCAGATACTAACAAAGAATACTAGCTAGTTATATCTTAAAGCTAGAATAGCAGTAAATTCCTAGCTAAGCCCTGTTAGGAACTTAGGATAGCTGGTAGGCTAAGTAGCTCTTAAGTTCTTAATAACTAGCGCTTGAGCGAGGCCTTAAGGGCTAAAGCTAGCTAGTATAATATAAACTAAAATACTCTAAATTCTAGTAGCCTCTACCAAGATTGGGGAGTAAGCCTAGGTCTACTCTTCTATATACTATATAAGGTAGTAATAATACTAGTTAGAGCTTTAAGTCTACTTACCCCTATAGAGATAGGGTAGGTTATATAATAGAATATAGGGGAGCCTTAATTGCTTTAAATATACTTAAAGTAGGAATGAATTATATTACTCTAATATATACCTTACTTCTACTAGGGCCTTATAAGCTTCTAGGTAGCCCTATCCCCTATAGATATTAGCTATACTATTTTAAGGTATATAAAGGAGGAATACTATATTAAGTAGTTGTACTTAGAATTGTAGCTAATATAGCTATAGCTATTATAGTATTAAAGCTATGTATTACACTGCCCCTTATCTACGTTCTTAGAAGACTTAGTTTTAATATTAGCTACCTTACTATACTAGTAATAGCTCCTACTCCTATACAGAGGCAAAATTGCAGCCTAGGAAATAAGAAGCCCTAGAGTAATAGATAGCAATGTTATAGCAAGATACCTAAATAAAGTAGTAAAGTACAGTGTCTGAACTTAAGGCTGGGAATATAAGGGTATTAGGCTATATATAACTATCTTGCCTATATAATATACAGTAGAGTATAAAGAGCTGATATATCCTAGGTTATAGTTGAATCTAGTATATTGTTTAATAAACTAATAGAGACTAATAGAATTTTAACTATTAGCTTTAAATAGCCCTTTTAGAAATGGATGGTTACAAATTAAGTAATATAGTTCTTAATAGCCAACTCTATAGTAGTAGGGTGAGTAATACTATTTTTATTAATTAAGCTAGAAGGTAACTAATTTATATGCAGGGAACCTTACTATCTATAGAGAATAAAGATAGTGTAATTCCTAAAGATTAACTAAAGGGGTATAGTGAGATACTATTACTATAGCCTAGCTAGTCTATAGATATAATCCTGTCTAGCCTAATCTATAAGTGCTTTATTACAGGGCTAGAGTTTATTCAAGCTTATATATTATAGTCGCCTATTGCTATTTTAACCAACTTAAGCACAAGATTAATAAATTAGAATAAGAGCTATCCAATATTTAAAACAGAGTCATTTCTCTAGAAAGAGTGAAAGATAAGATAATAACGTACGTTAATAAGTGAATAGAGAATATATAGAAGAAGAGGTATAGGGTAGAAAAGGAGATACGTTTGTAAGGATGCAAAGTATAAGGTTAGGTAGCAGAGAATATTATCTCTAACAAATGGGAGTGCTAGGCACATTAGATTAATTTACTAATTAGAATATATTCAGCCTAGTTCTTATTAAGCTAACCCTTAATTAACCTATCTTACCCTTATACAATTATTTTATTCTACCTCCTATTAATTCAAAGTAACTCCTCTTAAGTAAAATAGTTCTGTAAATATCCTATAGACTACTACTAATAATAAGTATTTATAATACTAGTACCTAGAGTCTATATAAAAGTTAGCACTTATTTAATTACTTTTTATAACAGTGCCTTTAACTTAGGAAAAGAGGTATTGAACTATACTTTATATAATAGGAAGATAATAAAGCCCCTTAAGTATATAGAGGCTAAGGCCTAGCTAATAGATATAAGGTATAGGGTAGTATACTCTTGCTTATATAAAGCTGGATTTAGAGTAAGAGAAGGCTACTATACTTCACTTAGTGCTACTTGGAATTGGAATTAATAGAGGATAATAGGATATTAAAGTTGAAAATCTAAGCCTATAGATAGCTCTCTATTGAATTTATCACTATTCTTAGATAACTATATACTTTGTAAAATCCTTATACCAAAACTCTGTTCCTTAGTATTAACCTGCCATTTTGAATTTTTCTTTTTTTCTATTCTATTTTAATATACTGAGGCCGTTAATAAGCAAGTAAAAGGAAAGTAGATTTATTAGGTTGTTAATCCGCATATTCTCCTATCTTAGATTTAATTGTCACTTTCCTAATCCTACTTAAAGAGGCTTTTAATATCACTCTAATCAGCATAGGGCGAAGGATACTACTAAGAACTTTGTAATAGATAATAGGCTTTAGTATCTAATTATTAATAAGTGCGATATCTCTTGGACCTAGTTATCTTCCTACTTTTTCTTGGTGCTTTTAGAGGTAAGACTCTAATTAGGCCTAGATTAAGGACAATAGGATTCAAAGGTAATAAACTAGGTTAGGATATAGCTTGTCACAAATTTCAGTTATCCTATATTAACTAATGGTCTCTTCTTAATATATATTCTTAGCAGCCCTTTTCTATAAGGCTAGTAATTATATCTAGATAGACCTAGGCTGCGTTAAATCTATAGAGGGTATCTTTTAATGCATTTAGTTACTAAGCAGCCTTAATACTTCCTAATTAATCCTTGTCTAGGTGGATAGTAAGTATAACCCTATAATACCTCTATTAAAGCTCTTTAAGGACTCTCTTATTAGGGAGGCTACGTAGTTTATATAGGTTAATACTAAGGAGGCTAAATAGGTCTACTATTACAAAAGGAAGAGGGTTAACTTAAGTTATTTTTAGTGTAGTTCTAGATAAAAGGAGAAGTTTAGAGATAGAATATTAAGGGATAGTTATAAGGAAAGCTAGATAATTATAAATCAAGCTTAACCACCTAGTAGGCGGAACTACTAACGTTTATAGTCTTTTCTAGCTAAGAGAATAGGGTGGTTAGCTTTAGAGGGCGGCTGGGTCATGCCTCCCACTTAGCCCCTATAGTATTATTACTAATTAATCCACCCTGTCTTATATGAATAAGTGAGCTACTATTAGAAACGTCCTTCCTATATACTTTAATTAGGGCCCTAGTCCTTATCTTAAAGTAGAGGTAGTAGTACGTATATAATAGCAGTTAATATCACTTAATATCTAGCTAGAGACTATGCTACTCTAGTTTATTAGAAGCTCTATAAAGTAGGTATAAATATTGGATTATAGTAGTAAGACTTAATTATACAGCTATAAATTGGATAATAACCTTAGTAAAGTACTACCCTTTGGTATCCTACTAGTAGGAGAGGGGAGTAGTATAGTATAGCACAAGCTTAATATATTTATAGTCTACCTTATAGATAAGTTAGCCTTTAGGCCTATAGAATACCTAGTAGTAGAAATAGCTGTATAAATAAGGCTGCAGTAATACATTAGCACTATAATTTATAATATATTATACCCTTAACTATATAGAGCACCTTACAAAAAAGCTTTAGAGATAGTATAAGTTATTATATTAAGCTTATTATATTTCTGCTATGTCTGCTACTCCTATAGGAGGAACCCTCCCTAAACCTACTAAATAGAAGGGGGGTTATACCTTCTATTATCTTAAATACTTTGCCCTTATATTATTAGTAATATAACTTCTATTATTATAAGCGAAGCTCTGTACCACTACGCCAGTACAACTAAAAGGTGCGAGTAATTAATATTGTTGATTATTAAGTGTAGAATAATACATGTACCTTATAATATCCCCCCTCTTAGACATGTTTAACCCTGAACGCTCTAAGAGGTAATAAAGCAGTACCCGTACTAGACCTCCAGTAGCCCTTAATACAGCGCCTAAAGAGGCCGCCTTATATCTTAGCATAAAGCCGGCTATACTATCTGATACTAGTGGGGATTAAATGCGCAACCTAGCGCGACCCTGCACTGACGTTAGGTGATATTAATTACTATGTTATAAGCGAAGCTCTGCACTACTATACTAGTACAACTAAAAGGTGCAAGTAATTAACATCATTGATTATTAAGTATAGAATAATATATGTACCTCACAAAAATATTATATAAAGGTAACTTAGAGTTATTATAAAAATATAATGTATACTATAATTTTATAAAATTTATACTTAATATTAATCTAGAATAAATAAGTAAATAAATTAGGTAAATAAATTAGGTAAATAATTTTTTTTTAAATTAAAAAGTAAAAAAAGAAAAATTCTATGCGTATATAAGCCCAAATAAGATTCTATAAATTCTAGCTATCTAATATAAAATAAATCCCAGTTATAGGAAACCTAAACTATCTTACTAGGATAGGGATATAGCTACTAGCCCAGCTAGGGTTATAGGAGCTAGATTATTTATATTATTAGGCTACTAGGTAGTTACTACTGTAAAACTAACTCTATTTAGACCCTATAGTATATTTATAGTTCCCTTCCCCTTTATTATTATATTTAGAGGCGTATATACTAGTTTATTAAGCTAATTTATCTATCTAATAAGTAATAGTTTATTAGCTTTAATAATAAATAGAGTTTACATAAGATCCTATATAAACTCCCTCTAATTATTACTTCCTATACTATTTATATACGATATCCTAGGAGGTTAAGAGATAGTTAATCTTAGGAGAATTAGTATTAGAAGCTTAACTGAATATAATCTAGGCTGGATAAATGAAAAGGCAAGGTTATATACCTATATATCACTAATACTAGTATTAAATAGTACTAGATTCAGTACTATACCCTAGATATATTAGAAGAATGCATTATACTATAACTTAACTATTAGTATAGATAATATTAATTATATAAGCAGAGGATCTATAATTACAAGGTACTTATTAAGCCTAATAGTAGTACTAATACTAACTGAAGTAATAGTATAGGCAAGCTTAAAGAATTCCTTACTTTTATTTACTAGGAAGGAGTAGTTACAAGGAGGAATTAATATTCTATTATAGAATTTAAGAATATTTATAATACTAGAAAGATATACCTCTTCTTGCTACAAATATATTAAGAGATAGTATAATACTCTAGAAGGTAGGTGTACTTATAGCTGCAATCTTGTTAACAACTTCTATAGTATTATTAAGAAGCCTACTTACGCCCTACTCTGTAATATTTATTAAGCCTATATTAAAGAAAGAGGCTTCTATATTCTTAAGAAAGTAGGCTAGTTAAAGCTCTCTAATAGTACTAGTAGATATTACTATTAGAATTCTACTATTTAGTAGCCTACCACCAGTAGTATTAATAGTTTTAGAATAAAGAGGGGCTATAGTAGTAATACCTCCTATAGTAAAAGAGGATATATAGAGAAGGGTACTAAGCTCTATTAAGAAGTATATAGCTATAGTAAGTAGGATTATACAAGCTAGGCTTTAAGTATACCTATATATATATTCAAAGAAATTAGAAGATATATCTATCCCTAGTATAGCCCTTTAGGGGACTGTTTTAAACCATTAGTATTTATAGTAAATAGGGCTATATTTAGCCCTAGTTAGCTCTAAACCCTAATTAATTATAGCTTATATACCTGCAGTGGCTACTTAGCACTTTTAGAGATAAAACTTTAAAATTTAATTAGGTAGCCTTGTGCTTAGTAGATACATTTAAGTACCTCTACTTATTAACCTATATTTATACCTACAAGCCTAATACTAGGAAGATAGGTTAATAAATATAAATTCTATCTTAAGTAATAACTAAAATTAGGCTATTAAGTAATAGGAAGTAGTATAAACTAAAATAGGATAACTGTCTATATGTAATTCCTGATCAATTCTAGTTAATTAATTAGGTAATTAGGATCAGCCTCAGCTGAGGCCTCAGCTGAGGCTAAGGCTCCTAATAAGGCTCCTGCCTTAGCTTCGCCTTAGCAGGGGCATAAAAGCTTCTATCTTATCTCACTCTAGATAGTAGCATATAGTAGACAATCAGATTCTTTGTGCCTACTTACCCTTTAGTACGCCCTTTAGGCGTACGTTCGTTCAATTGAACCCTAGTCTACTAATACTAATTAGTCTGTTAACTAACCCTATACTGTATATATAGCTACGCAGAGGATTTTATCCTTAATAGACAGATTCGCAAGGAACAACAAAACTACTACTATACAACAAAGCTTATACCTACTATATATATAGCTACGTAGAGAAGGTATAAAGAAGCTTATACTACTATATACATAGCTATATAGAGAGGCTTAAGCAAGCCTTATATATACCCCTAGATCAACTAATTGTACAAAGATAAGATTAGTCTTCTACTATATATATAGCTACGCAGAGAGGGCCTACAGCTAAGCCTTTATTATACCCTAGTATCTCCTGTTTAACACAGGTTGTGTAAATCTAGTTATCTACTATATATATAGCTATATAGAGGAGATAATAGGCTATAGATTAGGAACTACTGTATACGTAGCTATGTAGAGGAGAGCCTCATTAAGTAGCCTGCCTTGTTAATACTATTATAACCCCTACCCCCCCTAAATGCTTATATAAAGGAGCGTTCCCTATACCCTAGCCTTGCTACTAATATTAATTAACGTATAATTATAGTTAATATGTTAATTATAGTTAATACATTAATCCCAGTTAATAACATTAATTAACGTTTTAACCTCCCCCCCCTAGGGGAGGCCTCTAAACACTTATATAAAAGAGTATTCCCTACTACCCTCCCCCTCCCCCCTAAGGAGTAATTACTTATATATAGAGTAATTTATTAATAACCTACCTCCCTAAGGATTAAT
>ML977598.1:343622-368721 GCA_010015725.1 Amniculicola lignicola CBS 123094 | reverse complement strand
CTCCCCCTATATAATAATAATAATGCTTATATATAGTATACCTCCTAATTAATATATATTATAAGATAGCTGGGAGAGAGTATATACTATAGGATAGTAGTAATTTTAAGGGATAGATAATGTATAATCTTAGCCTCCTCCCCTATATAATTAGGTAAGAACTTCTTCTTGCCTACGCTAAGCATAGGTACTACCCTAGAGGGAAGATGAATTATACATAGGTAGAGAAGCTAGGGGATATTACAAATAGGAGAGGTATTATAGGTCTACTTTATATAAGGAGAGAAAAAGAATAAGTAGGTAAAGGAGAGGCTTACTTGTATATAGATTAATAAGATAGAATATATAGAAGGCACTTAATATACAAGGTAAAAAGTTGCTAGTATCTATATATAATTCCTAATCAATTCTAGTTAATTAATTAGGTGATTAGGATCAGCCTTAGCTAAGGCCTCAGCTAAGGCCAAGGCTCCTAATAAGGCTCCTGCCTTAGCTTCACCTTAGCAGGGGTATAAAAGCTTCCATCTTATCTCACTCTAGATAGTAGTACATAGTAGACAATCAGATTCTTTATACCTACTTACCCTTTAGTACACCCTTTAGGCATACGTTTATTCAATTAAACCCTAGTCTACTAATAATAACTAAATATTTATTATAGGGACCCTTTTATCAAAGGCTAGTTTTAGGCCCCTTTACTATATTTATATAAAGATATTAATTATAGTTATTCCTACTTTATAAAGGCTTCTTAGGACCTCTATTTCAAACTCTATAAGACTTTACTTAACCTCTATACTAAATAAATTTCTAAATAATACTAAGTTAGATAAATATTGGAACTAGTAACATAGATACTAAGTAAGCTATTAATCTAAGTAAGCTATTAACCTAACTAACCTTCTCTACCTTTATAGTAATCTATCTTAATAATATAACAAGATAATACTAATATAGTAGCTACCCTAGTTTAAGTAGTATCTATAGCATACTTCTTATATATTTATAAGTTATAGCTAATCTCTCTATAGTGTATATAGTATGCTAGAGCCTACTAGGTCACTCCTAACTATACTATACCTTAACGTGTTTCTTCCTTTTTCTGCTACTTAGCATCTTTTTAAGCAATAATATCCTCTCCTTCTCCCTTTAATAGAGTGCCTTGCTTCTGAATCTGCTTTTTTTTACACTTTTTATGCTCTATAGCAGCCTTATTTACTTTCTTAAGACTTGCAATCTACTTACGCATAAGTATAGCTAAGTATACTATCACCTTAGTGCCCTTTTTGAGCTAATTAAGTGCTGTAAGGATAGAGGCAGGTAATAAGCTCTAATACCTCTATATCTGATTATAGATTATTATTAACTAAGCCTCCAGTTTACACGCGTTGCTAGGTGTTTTAGCTTCCTATATAGTAACCTATATAAGTAGTATTAGTGTACAAAGCTTTATATTAAGCTTTAATATTACTGCCTCTAGATTATATAGGACTAGACTAGTGCCTTAAAAGCTTACGCAGATATTATCCTTTATAATTAATTAATTATACATAGTATAGAAGGTAGGTAGGAATTTGAACTTAGTAATGTAATTAATACTATCTCAGATTAGGCTCTTAATCTAATACCTATATATATACTTTAGTAGTAAGAAGCAGCCTATATTAAGTAGCTACAGGAGGTGTAATAAATAAGGTAGTATATAGAGAGTATAGATATTATTCTCCTTATAGAGTTCTTAAAAGTTAAGTAAGTAGTAGCTCTTATAGCTGTTAAAGATAAGTAGCTAATATACCCTAACCTTCCTACCCTCTATATGCTTAATAAAGTGCTTTAACTACTTAACTCCTATCTTATTAGTTATCTAGCTATTATTACTAACTGTAATAGCCTAGTTATATAGTATATTATTACCCTTATACTAGGTAGAGAGGTAGTACTAGCTAGTAAAGATAATGAATAGTAGGATTGGCTACCTAGTAGTGTTAATTCCCTAGATTATATTAACCTACTTATAATTGCCTAGCTGTATAGCCTTTAGCTAGCTACGTCTCTCTAAGCTAGTAATAATAAGGTAAGATAATATCTTACCTATAAGGAAGCTAGCTTTATTAAAGTTATAGGTATCCTTATTATAGATACTATACTATGCCTTAGTATACTATATAAGCTTAAACTAGGCCTTAATAGTCTTAGGATCCTTATAGAGGGCTCTCTATTAATTATATAGTTAATTATATTATATCTTAAGACTTGCAGTCTAGTTAACAAAGTTCCTTAGCTAGTCTCTACTAACCTACCTACTAGTATACTTAGTAAGTAGCTTATTTACTATATCTTATATAATAACTAGAGTAGGTATAAACCCTTATAAATCTAGGTCAAGTATATATCTCTTAATCACCTCCTCTTCTAGCTTAGTAAGCTTCTTTGAATTTGGCTGACAATTGCGTTATATAGTAATTCCAGCGCATTAGTTGTATATTATTAATTAAGGGACGTTGTAGATTAATCTAGCGCGATTTTCACTTTAGATATACTTCTAGTTAATAGCTAAGATAGCAAGGAGGATATCCCCCTTGTTGCTACGTTGTAGGAGCTTTGTTAGTTAAGGCATTGTAGTTATTAGTTAACGCGTTATAAAAAGTTGGTTAGGTTAATATCTTACTTAGATTAATAGCTCACTTAGTATCTATGTTATAAGGATTAGTATACTAATAATAATGAAATCCTTAAGCTAGATAAGGAAGACTATAAAATAATATATAATATTATTAAAGAGCTCTTCTAGTATATTAACTATTAATAAAAACTAATTACTTATTTTAAGAGTAAGGTAATAGGCTCTCTAGGTACCCTTAAAAAGGATATTACTAAGTTTAAGAATTATAAGAGGAAGGTAGTTAGTAGTATTAAGAGTAAAGGTAGTAAGCTAAAGAGGGTAAAGAGAGCAAAGGGGCGTAGTTCTTATATATAAATCTTGTTAGAATTACAGCCTAAATGGATATTCCTTTTTCTTCTATTTGTATTTCACTATTACGTTAATATTCACTAGTAGTTATAACCATTAATAATAGAGAAAGCTAGAAAGACTAGCAACTAATTATAGTAGGTAATATATTAACTTAGACTAACTTAAGTTATTTTATAGTTATTATTAAGTTATATATCTAAGAGTAGACCTTTATAGTTACTAAAGAGGACCTTTTAGGGGCTATTTTACTCTATTAAATTTTACAGAAGAGTAGATAATTATATTTTAAACTTAGCTACAAACTAATTAATAAATCTCTTTATTATAATATCTACCTTACCTTATAGTCTAATAGGTATACCTCTTTAGAGTCTTTAAACTACTATTTAAGTGTCTAGTAGCCTTCCTAAGATACCAACTATGCAACTAAAAACTATTTATTAGAGATTCTTGATTTAGTTAGTAATATAAAGGGTAGTTCTAGTACCTTAAGTTTAAAATTAGTACTCTTCTAGAACAAATATATTAAATAAAGAGTACCTCTATTAAATAGTAGCTTCTCTGTATTTACAGGCACTATCTTAGGGGAGAATAGGATATTAGCAATATTTAAAGTAATCCCACTGTTAAACATAATCTCTATAGCACTATTGATATATTTATACAGTCTTAGGGAGTTAATGAAAAGATCTCTTAGATATACTACGTCTCTAGAGTTATTACCTAAAAGAAGAGCTATGTATATAGGTTTCAAACCAAGTCCAGCCCCAACAAGAATGGGATTTAATTTAAGCTCGCTTTTAACCGCCTTAAGCTATTTGTAACTTGAGAAAAAAGTATCCCAAAGTATTTTATAGCATTCCTAATTGGATAGAACACGTGTGCTTAGAGTGCCTACGTTATTTAATAATATTAACAAGAAGCCTTTAGGGTATATAGAACATTTGTAAAAGTTACTAGTAATTGGGGCTAAAGTATAATCTATAGTAGGAGTAATATACATCTTTCTAAAGGTCTAATAATAGGAACTATATTATAAATAGCACTATAGTTAAATTAACTCCTTTATAATAATTTCTCTAAAAGGGCTCTTTTAGAAGTTCTCTAAATAGGACCCTCCTAATAATAGGCAGCTTAGTTATACCTCTAGTAGGGAAGGAAATTTTTAGTAATTTTATAGATAGCTAGTAATTATGCCGTTGCAAGTATTAAGCTTAACACTTAAATTAAGAAAGAGTAGAGAAGTAGTTTATAAAGAATTAATAAGTCTATAACTAAGAACTATTATCCTAATAACCTCTGTCTAATAGTAGTACTAAAGAGAAAAGTTAAGTCTATTAATAATTGAGCTAGTAGAAGAATTTAAATTAAGTAGTACAGCTATAGTCCCCCTGTTATAAAAAAACAATTCTACTATATATATAGGCCAGGAATAACTATATATATCCCTATACTAATAGATTCTTTCTCTTTATAATCTCCTTAAGCTTTACAATTACCATCTTAATAAGTTTATTAAAATTGTTAAGTAATAGAATATTATCCTTATAGTATAGATACTAGATATTTCTATACTAATAATATCCTTCTAGGTAATAGATAATAAGTTTTCCTAATTAGGAATAGCGGCCCAGCTCTATTAGTAAAACACGGCTAATAGTATTGGGATAAAGGTAGAGGATAATAAGATTAGCCTTGTCTAGATTCATTATTTCCTAATCCATTTAATAATAGAGGTTTTTGTCCTTAATATCTTACTTCTAGTTAATGTCCTAATAGATATATCAAGGGTTAAATATAGTAATAGGGAGAAAGGTGATTTTGTTTACAAAGGTGGCTTACTAGTTAGGAGCTTTACCTATTTTAATACTGCCTCTAAGGAAGATTTCTATATAGTGATAAATATCTATATTATCTAGAGGGCTATAGTATATAAATTCTAGATTTTATTCTAGCTTATCCACTATATATAGAGATAGAGGCTCCCCTTAACTAGTTTCTAGGAACTTTATAGTAGAAAAAATAGTAGCTGAAATAGGTGATAGTATGTATTCTTTAAGGGAATTAGGGTAATAGAAAAAGAATTCTCTTAGTTTATAGGCATGAGTAGTTATAAGTACTTTGTTAAGCATTGCTCTTAGGCTAATTAGTATAGTATAGTGCTAACTTATGCTCTTCCTATACCAGCTCACTAGAGCGTTATTAACTTTAATTAGCTATAGACTAAATTAAAGCTTATTGTACACTATAAGGCATAGTAATAGTCTTAGTTTATACCTATTCTATTATATTAATATATCCTAGCTCAGCTAACTCTAGGGCCTGTTTAGGACCCTAGTTAGACAGAGCCTATTTAAGCCCTAGAAGATGGCAGAAGATAGTAGAAGAAGATAAGTAAGGCTTATTAGATAACCTTATTTATGTAAGCACTAGTATAGCTAGCTTTAAAGGTTTTCTAACTAACTTACAGGTTCTCCCTTAAGGACTACTTTAGGGTCTAAGGAGGCTGGACTAAAGTAATAACCCAAGGTTATAGTTAGCCTAGCTAGTAATAAACGACTAAGGAGCTAATTAGAAACTAGTTCTACCTAGCTTTATACTAGAGGAACATATTACTACTATAGCTAATATTATAGGAATTTATATAGTTAACGCTACTATTTATAGATTAGTACATCCCTAGCTCTTAGACTAGATCCTTAGATAGACTAAGTAATATATAAAATCACTCTACCTATAAATTTAAAAAGAATCCTATAGAATTTATTATCTATTTAGCCTTAGCTTCTAGTAATACTATGTACTTATTCTATAGTACTACCTAAGGTATAATATTAGTCTATAGAGGAGTAATATATATTTCTCTAAGTGCCTAATAATAGGAACTATTATAAATAGCACTATAGCTAAAATAACTCCTTTATAGAACTTTTTCTAAAAGGGCTCTTTAGAAGGTCCCTAAATAGGACCCTCCTAATAATAGGAGCTTAGTTATACCTCTAGTAACTCTAACCTCTTTTAACTAAATTTATATTCCCTAAAACCTAGGCTAGTATAAGAAATAAATTTTCAGTATTAATTACTATAGATATCTAGTAACTTAGTTATACAGTCTTTAGTGCAAGTATTAAGCTTAGGACTTGAATTAAGAAAGAATAAGGAACTTATTTATAAGAATTAATAAGACTATAATTAATAACTATAGAGGAATAGAAAAGAATTAAAGCCTAAGCTAGTACTAGTATAGTAGGCCTTACTATTATTTATGCCCTTCTCTACTATTTTGATTTACCACCTTTATCCTCTCTATATAACCTCTTTAGTCTACTGGTATTATCCTTAGACTTACTTCTTCTTATTCTCTTTAACTTACTACCTTTATCCTTAAGATTATTACTATATAACCTCTTTAGCCTACTAGTATTATTCTTAGACTTATTTCTTCTTATTCTCTTTAACCTACTACCCTTATCCTTAGAGTCCTTACTATATAACCTCTTCTATAGGCCTCTATTGTTGTTAAATCTACCTTTTACCTTCTTTAGCCTACCTTCTCCACCCTTAATCTCTCTACTAGCTTTCCTCTTCCTTATAAATATACTAACTTCTTTCTTAAGAGTAATATAACTGGCAAGCAAGCGGCCTAGGCAAGTAGGTGGCCTACCTCGTCAACTTTTCGTGACGCGTTACCTATTAACTACAATAGCTCTACTAACTATAACTCAATCGCCCTGCAATAAAGCAGATATCTTCCTAGCTATCTTAGCTATTAATTAGAATTAGATTGAGAGTATACAAGAGGCTGTATAAACCTATAATATCCCCCAAATAATAGTATAATGATGACGCACTGGAATTGCTGCACAATGCAATTATAAGCCTAAATTAAAGAAGCTTACTAAGCTAGAAGAGGAGGTTATTATTGGATATATACTTAACCTAGATTTGTAAGGCTTTTTGCCCTCTCTAGGTGCTGTATAAGAAATGGTAAATAAGCTGCTTACTAAGTGCAGCACTAGCTAGGTAGGTAAGAAGTAGCCTAGGAACTTTGTTAACTAAACAGAAAGCCTTACTATATAATTTAACCAACTATACAATTAATAGAGAGCCCTCTATAAGGATCCTAAGACTATTAAGGCCTAGTTTAAGCTTATACAGTATACTAAGGCATAGTATAGTATCTATAATAAGGATACCTATAACTTTAATAAAGCTAGCTTCCTTATAGGTAAGATATTATCTTACCTTATTATTACTGGCTTAGAGAGATATAGCTGGCTAAAGGCTATATAGCTAGGTAATTATAAGTGGGTTAGTATAATCTAGGGAATTAATGCTGCTAGGTGGCTAATCCTACTATTTATTATCTTTACTAGCTAGTACTACCTCTCTACTTAGTATAAGGGTAATAATATACTATATAATTGGGCTATTATACTTAGTAATAACAGCTGGATAACTAATAAGATAGGAGTTAATTAGCTAAAGTACTTTATTAAGTATACAGAGGGCAGGAAGGTTAGAGTATATTAGCTACTTATCTTTAACAGCTATAGGAGCTATAACTTAGTTAACTTTCAAGATATCTATAAGGAGAATAATATCTATACTCTCTATATACTACCTTATTTATTATACCTCCTGTAGCTACTTAATATAGGCTACTCCTTACTACTAAAGTATAGGTATAGGTATTAGATTAAGAGCCTAATCTATAATAGCATTAATTATATTACTAAGCTCAAATTCCTACTAGCCTTCTATACTACCTATAATTAGGTAACTATAAAGGATAATATCTATGTAAGCTTTCAAGGCACTAGCCTAGTCCTAATTAATCTAGAGGTAGTAATATCTAAGCTTGATATAAAGCTTTATACGCCAATACTACCTACACTAGAGGCTACTACCTAGGAAGCTAAAACGCCTAGTAATGTGCTTAAATTAGATACTTAATTAACGTTGATCTATAAGCGGATATAGAGGTATTAGAGCTTATTACCTACCTCTATTATTGCAGCACTTGATTAGCTTAAAAAGGGCACTGAGGTAATAGTATACTTAGCTATACTTATGCGTAAGTGGATTGCAAGTCTTAAAAGAGCAAATAAGGCTGCTATAGAGTATAAAATATGTAAAAAGAAGTGGATCTAGAAGTAAGGCACCTTAACAAAGGCAGAGGGAGAGGATATTATTGCTTAAAAGGAGGTTAAGCAGTAGATAGAGGGAGAAACACGTTAGGGCAAGGTGTAATTAGGTATAAGCTGGTAGGCTTTAGCATGCTGCATATACTATAGAGAGATAGGCTATAACTTATAAATGTGCAAGAAGTATACTACAGATACTACTTAATCTTAGATATTTACTATATTAATATTATCTTGTTATATTATTATAGTAGATTGCTGTAAAGGTGTAAAAGGTTAATAAGGTAGGCCACTTACTTGCCTAGGCTGCTTACTTGCCAGTTATATTATCTATAGAAACCCTAAGCTCCCTTAAACTATCTGTTTACTCAAAAATAATACCCTTTTAGTATTTAATATACTTTAAAAGGGCCCTAATAAACTTAAGGAGCTATTTAAAGTTAATGTAGATACTAAGTAAGTGGCGTAACCAAGTAAGCGGCGTAGAGAAAATCACATACAAAATCCAGCTTAGTAAGCAGTTCTATCTCTAGAACTACTAGGTAGAATTCTCTAAAATCTTTACTAGAGCTTTAGGTATATGCTAGCTATAATATTCTAAGATTGCTAAGCTGTAGGATTAGTAATACCAGAGATACTAGAAAAGTGGGGGCTAAAAAGAATCTTTTCTAAATAGCTAGCTGCTTATATAAGCTAGATACTATATACTCTAGGAATATAATATATATATAGATGCAGCTCTAAAGTAAAATTTTTAGAGAATTCTACCTAGTAGTTCTAGAGATAGAACTGCTTACTAAGCTGGATTTTGTATGTGATTTTCTCTGCGCCACTCACTTGGTTGCACCACTTGCTTAGTATCTATATTATTAGCTTTTAGATCCTCAACTTTAATCTTATATTAATAATAGTTAAATACTTTCTTTATATTATACAGTCTTGTAGGGTCAAGTAGAGGGGGTATATTAATAACTCTAATTCTCTAGTCTTGCATATAATGGTATTTATAAGTACCTTTAGATAGGACTAAAAGTGGGATCTAATAGGATAATTGAAACTGGGTAGTAGTATAGGACAAAACAGTCCCTTTAAGGGAGTTATATTCCAAATTTATTGCAAAGTTTATTTTCAGTTTTTCTATCTTTAGTATATTAGCTCTACTAATCTCTAATTAGTAGTATAGCTTTTATATGCTGCTTAACCTTCTCCTACTAGCACTTTAATATATACTATACTTACTTAAGTAAGGGGTCCTAAATAGGCCTAAAGATAAAGGGTAATAATAGGCTTATACAAGGCTAATAATATATTTATTAGTTTTTGCTATTTATAGTAGTATAAATTCCTTAAATAGGTCCCACCTTAGGATACTTAGCTATCTAACTCAACTGCCCCTTATAAATTATTACTATCTGTATATATTAGATACAGTATAGCTATATAGGCTATAATACCTTTAGTAGTCTAATGCGTAATACTATAAAAGTAAAAGCTAAAGGTATATAGTAACTAAGTAGATATATAAGCCTTATCTGTATCAGCTTATATAATAAAAGTAGAGTTAAAGATATACTAAGAAAATCCCGTAGCAGATATCAAGTTTTGCCCTATCTAGTAGGGTAAGGTAAAGAAGTATAGTTGCCCTAACTAGCTTGTACAGCGCCCTAATTGTGTTTATAATAATAAAGAGTATTAATAACCCTTTAATCTCTTAGTTATTTTGCTCTAAGTTCTTAAATTAATAAAGGTTCTAGTATAAAATTATAGTAGAAACAAGGGGTCCTATAGTAAGAGAGAAAAGGACTACTAATTTGTATATAAAAAATATCTTTATCCCCCTATTCTAGATAAGAAGGCCTGATAAATCTAGCATTAAAGGGCTCTTAAGATAGAACACGACATTGCATGTAGTTAGGAGGATAATTACTATATATAGTAGGTATATAATAGTATAGTTAACGTACTTTATAAGCGAGCGGCGCATACAAGTGAGCAGTGCACCCCACCAAGTTTTCGCAACATATCAATTATTAACTACAATGCCTCCACCAACACCTCATCAATTGCCCTACAACGAAGCAGATGTCCTTCTAGCTATCTCAGCTATCAATCAGAAGCAGATCTAGAGTAGACGACGCACTGCTGCTACGTTCAGCGTCCCCGAAACCACGCTCCGCCGCCGACGCGCTGGGATTGCTGCACGACGCAATTACAAGCCCAAATTAAAAAAGCTTACCAAGCTAGAAGAGGAGGTGATTGTCAGGCATATAATTGACCTAGATTTGCAAGGCTTTGCGCCCTCTCTAGGTGCTGTACGAGATATAGCAAATAAGCTGCTTGCTGAGCATAGCGCTGGTGAGGTTGGTAAGCAGTAGCCTAGGAACCTTGTCAACCAAACAGATAGCCTGACTACATGATTCAACCGACTATATGATTACCAGTGAGCTCTCTGTGAAGATCCTGAGGCTATCAAGGCCTGGTTCAAGCTTGTACAGCGTACCAAGGCTGAGTATAGTATCTGTAATAAGGATACCTACAACTTTGATAAAGCTGGCTTTATAATAGGCAAGATATCATCTCAGCTTATTGTCACTAGCTCAGAGAGACGCGGATGACCAAAGATTGTATAGCCAGGCAACCGCGAGTGGGTTACAGTGATCTTAGCAATCAACGCTGCTGGGTGGGCGATCCCACCCTTCATCATCTTTGCTGGCCAGTACCACCTCTCTACCTGGTACGAGGGCAACAATATACCACGCGACTGGGCTCTTGCAGTTAGTGATAACGGATAGACAACTAACAAGCTTAGAGTAGAGTAGCTAAAGCACTTTATTAAGTATACAGAGGGTAGGAAGGTTGGAGCACGTCAGCTGCTTATCCTTGATAGCTATGAGAGCTACAACTCACTCAGCTTTCAAGAACTCTGCAAGGAGAACAATATCTTCACTCTTTGTATACCGCCTTATTCGTTGCACCTCCTGCAGCCACTTGATGTGGGCTGCTTCTCGCCGCTGAAGCGCGCGTATAGGCGTTACATCAAGAGCCTAATCCGCAACGGCATCAATCACATCACTAAGCTCAAGTTCCTACCATCCTTCTGCGCTGCGTACGATCAATCAATTACAAAGGATAATATCTGCGCAAGCTTTCAAGGCGCTGGCCTAGTCCTATACAATCCAGAGGCAGTGATATCAAAGCTTGATGTGAGGCTTCGTACGCCAACACCACCTGCGGTGGAGGTCACCCCATAGGAAGCTAAAACACCCAGCAACGCGTGCGAATTAGAGGCTCAGTCAACAATGATCCGTGAGCGGATACAGAAGCATTAGAGCTCATCACCTGCCTCCATCATTGCAGCGCTTAATCAGCTCAAAAAGGGCGCTGAGGTGATAGTGCACTCAGCTGTGCTCATGCGCGAGCGCATCGCGAGTCTTGAGAAAGCAAATAAGGCCACTACAGAGCATAAAAAGCGTAAAAAGAAGTAGATCCAGAAGCAAGGCACACTATTAAAGGGGGATAGAGAGGATATTATTACTCAAAAGGAGGTTGAGTAGCAGCTAGAAGGAGAAACGCGTCAAGGCAAGGCATAATCAGGCATAAGCCGGTAGGCTCTAGCACGCTGCACACGCTGCAGAGAGACTAGCTACAACTCACAAACATATAAGAAGCATACTATAGATACTGCTTGAACTAGGGCAGCTAGTATAATATACTATCTTGTTGCGTTATTGAGATAAATGGCTGCAGAGGTGTAGAGAGTTAGTGGGGTGCGCCGCTTACTTGTATGCGCCGCTCACTTATAAAGTACGTTAATAGATAAGGTACAAAGATAGTAGGTAAGCTATTTATACTATAAGTTAGCAAGTTAACAGGTTCTAATAGGGGTTCTTACATTTATGCTGATAATTAACTAGAGGGTATATATAATAGATAGATTTACCTAGTTAAACCAGCTAGTAGAGGTAATTGTTATTAAAACTACTACTATATCATTTATAAGTAAGGTAACTTAAGCTAGGTTAAATATAATAGCTAAGACCTTCTCCTAGTACCTATCTACCCTAGGTATCCCATCTATCTTATTTATTCTATATAGTTTAGCATCCCAGCATATAAGCCTAATACTTAGAATTAGCCTAACTATATAGTAAATAATATAACTAATAAGAATAGCATGTACTATTTTAAAGAGGAGACTAACTATAGAAAGTTTAACTAGCTATAGCTTAAATGGTACTACCTTATATGCTAGATACTTTAGTCTTTATCTACTTTGCATACTTAACTAGTCTATCTAAACCTATTTCAATACTAGCTATAAAGGAAGTGCTATATAAATAAGGTATTACTGGTATCTTAATATAGTAATTATAACTATTAATATTAGCTCTCTAGTACAGCTGAATGCAGCGTTGGTTAGTAGGAATAACTAGGGAGTATTACTATATTAGGGTTACTACAGCCTTATAGTGTATCTACTACGCCTAGAAGTACACTATACTAAGAGGCAAGGCTTATCCTCTTATCTATAAAACTATAGGAGATAATAGTAGAAACGTTATTATTATATAAATAGAGGATCCTAAGTATCTAGGCATTAATCCTAACTAGTTAGAGGGTACTAATAGATACTAAGGATAGATAGGAGTCTATATCTTAGTAGCTATAGGGGCTTACTAATGCTTACATTACCTATAGTATAGTATTACTAGTACTAGGATAGGCTAAGGTTATAAATTGATTTAACTACAACTCTTAGTTTATAATCTTAGATACCTGCTAGCTTTACTATTAGGAAATCTATATAAATATACCCTAGTATATAGTATTAAGGCGTAGCTACTAGTGAATATCACTAGAGTAGTATAAGATAGTAATTATATTAGATAAAGACCTATAAACTACTAGAGTTAGCCTTATAGATTATATAAAAGGGGGTTTATAAAGTATATAATTGCTTAGAGACCCTAGCTAAGACTCTTATACAACTTTATACTCGTCCTAATAGGTATAGGGGTATATAGTATAAGGATATAGCTTTAGCTACGTAAACTCTAAGCCCTATACTACTAGAATAAGATATAGAGATATATTCTAGGGTATAGGTATATCCTTATAGTTAGGTAGTTTATGCAAAGCTATCTAGACTATATACTTATTATAGTAGTATTAAAATGCAATATTAATATAGCCTATATCTCTATAACTATAGGTTTATAATATATTTAAGGTATAGAAGTCTACCTTAAGCTCTCCTATTAGCTAAGTAATAGAGAGTAGGATATAAAGGAGCTTTATACCTTCTAAATAATATTTATTAAACTATCTGTTTCCCTAAGAAGCACTAGTTCCTATTAGTACCCCTTTAATAATAAGTATCTCTAGTACTGCTATTAGGAACCCCCCTATCTAATATTAGAACACAGTGTATATAAATATCACTATATTCTAGAGAACTACTAACTGCATTTAGAACACTTTACACAAAGCTAATCCTAAAGGCTCTCTTAAAGTAATTAATACTACTGTACAGGTGTATAATTCTTCTTGTACTACTTCAGTCTATTCCTAATATAATTAGAATATCCAGCTAATACTAGAATATAAAGATAATAAAAGTTGCAGCAAAATAAATGTAGAGAAAAAGAATATAAAATACCTAAATACTAGAGGGATACCTTCTGCGTATAGCCTGCTTAGTAAGTTATTCTAAAGTACTCTTAAAACCTAGCTTATACTATTAGGTATAATAGAGAGGATATTTACCTTAGTTATTTATCTAAGCTATAAACTTAGTACTCTTAAAGAGTATAACTATTATATTATAAACTATTTAGGGGAGTTGGATAATCAGCTTAATAACCTAAGAAGTAAATGTAATAAAAATATAGATACTATTTAGAGACTCTAAGATAAAATTCACTATTTAAAGGGTAAAAGTAATAGAACTAAAGCAGATAAGGGGGTCTAAAAGGCTAGAAATAGGGTCTAGAAACCTAGAAAGAGAGTACATAGAGCTTAAGGATAGGAATAGAATAATAGGAATAGTAGATTTAAAGGGTGCGTTTTATTTATATTATTAGCTAGAATGAAGTTTATAGGTTAAATTTAGAAATAGGTATTGAATTCTTATTCCTCAAAAGTTTATCACTAAGTTAGCCTAATACTAAGAATGAATTTTATAATAATATTATATACCTATAGGAAGAGGTGTAGTTTAACTATATAATATATTAGGAGTAGGGAGGCAACTAGCTATATCCTATTATCCTCTCTATAATCTTCCTTTAGCTTTCCTAACTTTACCTTATACTACGCTATATTCTAATTATAGAGAAACTATACTCTTTATCTAGTACTTAATAATTAGAGGTCTAACTTAAGGCTTAATTAATATAGTTAAGTATTCCTGTAACAAGAGTATACCTAATCCTACCTAATTTTACTAGCTAAGTAATATATACACAAGTTTTTATTTATTAGGAGTTAACCTCTATAGTACCTATATAAAACATTACTATCCTATAGTACCTAATTAGATTAGTATTAAATAGACTTCCTTCTATAAGGCGTAATAGGTGTATAATAAGGTACGTAAGCGCAAAGGTGGAAATCTATCTTCTATACATATGTATTAGTATAGGCTTAATAGGGGTAATACTTAATCAGATTGTAGTATTGTTTATATCTATCTAGATATAGCTAGGATAGAGGTTTTTATATATAACCCCCTGCTAAGCCTTTACATAGGCGTTATATAATAAGATTATATAACTCTATATAAGGGTAATATATCACCCCTTTGTTATCTACGTATAGACACTAGCAACTTTTTATTTTCAGGTTACTTACTTAATAGTCCTAGCTGTATAATTCCCCTATATCCTAATATTTGCTTACATAATTACAGTATTAAGTTTTAACTCCCCTTCTTAGGATCCTTATTACTGTGTAATCCTAAGATACTACTAGTATTATATATTTCCCTACCCCTTCTAGTATTATTATATATAATAGGTATTCCTATTAGGGCCTTCTCTATTAGTCTATATAGGTCTTCTCTATAGGTAGTTAGGTACTAATCTTGTAGTAATAAGGCTATTAATATATAGTATTTATACTAAGGGATTCTGCAGGTACTATTAGCTAGTATCTATTAGTTAATTAAGAGTGATGTTGTATAATAGTAGTATTTACTAGGGGTTTATTATAATAATGCTAGGGCTGTATCTTATAGTGTTATAATACTTATATAAATAGAAGATACTAATAGAGAGTAGTTTTAGCCTACTCTAGTATATAGAGATATAGGTAGAGTGGTGAGGTGTAAACAGAGGTATACTCTATATATAATCCCCTCTAAGACCTCTCTTATTCTTCTTTCCTTCATCCTTATTTCGAAATCCTTAATATATAATTATAGGCCTTTTCCTTTCTAAGTTTTTATATAATATACTAACCCCTAGTAGAACTTTTAAAATCTCTTATAATAGCTCTTATTCCTACTAACTAGTAGCTCCCTACTAACTAGCAGCTTATCCCTACTAGCCCTATAGGTAATCTTCTTATAGTTTAACTTACTAATAATTAAATTTATATAACCCTTCCTACTAGATAGGCTAGTAATTATATACTTATATAGGTACTTACTATTAACATAAGTTCTTCTCCTTTTCCTATCCTTATATAATATAGGGTTAACTTTTATTATAGGCTAATAAAGTGAATATAACAGCTATACTATTATATAACATTAACGTTGTACTTAATACTAGTACTAATCTTTATAAATTTATTACTAAGATTATTTAGTATAAAGGCTACTTTTGCGTGGTTTTAGTCTAGTTATATAGTTAGGCTACTCTAACCAACTATCCCCATAAGTATAGTTCAGCTTATAGGCCTTCTCCCTTCACTTAGTATATTATCCTTGCTAGTTTCTAGAGGGGTTTATACAGTTATTATATATAGATAAGCTATAGTACTTATTATAAGCACAAGGTCTAATTTAGTCTTCCTAGATATATAGGGTGGGGGTTTCTTCTCTAGGGTGGATTAAATAGGGGTTAAACTTTATGGTTCCTCTGTATAGATCTTATAATCTACCTTCTTAATAAAAATATTTACTCCTATAAAAACATATATATATATATATAAATAAGTAACTTTAGTAAGTATTATAGTCTAAAATAAATGAAAGATATATATAAAATAACTGTAAATATAAGAAATGTCTGTACATAGATAACAAAGGGGTGATATATTGCCCTCGCGCGGAGTCACATGATCTTATTATGTGACACCTATACAAAGGCTTAGCAGGGGGTCACGTACAAAACCTCCATCCCAGCTATATCTAGATAGACATGAACAATACTACAATCTGATTAAGCATTGCCCCCATTGAGCCTGTACCAATACACGTGTATAGAAGATGGATTTCCACCTTTGCGCTTGCGTACCTCATCGTACGCCTATTACACCTTGTGGAAGGAAGTCCATTCAATACTAATTAGTAGTTGATTAACTTCAACTGCAAATTGGCAAGAGTGAAGATAGAGTCTTGTCCTGGTGAATTGACGAGGACCTTTGTTTTATTACCTATTAAGCCTGCTGAACCAGCATGTATGATAGAGAGATTAGATTGTACGCTGAACCAGTGTGCAGGAAGATAGTGCGAATTGCACGAAACGAAAACCTTGCTGTATAAATAAGCTAACGGCACAAAATAACAACAACGCTATTGCTATAATGGCAAGCCCTGACGCAACCCCTGATATAACTACCCTACGGCCTACCTCCAATAACAACAACAAGAAGGATACACCTGAGGAAGAGTCTAAGTACATTGACACGTACGAAGATATAGCAGAAAGCCTTAACATTACTGAGAAGACGTTGAGAGGCGCCGTGTGACTATGATACTAGACGGATTATATTGATATAGATGATAACCCATTAAACATCCAACTATCCTTATACGCTGGATGTGCACTTATTAACCTTTGTATAATAACTGCTATAGGTGAGAACGCCCTACAAGCTTTTGTAGAAGATTTTAGAGGATAGAAGAGAGAATACTTCTTATAGATAAATTGTACAATCAGATAGGAACTAAAGATTACTATGGAGAAGAAAGGGGTATACAGCCTAAAGGGAATAATAGACAATACTGCTGTAGAGCTATACAATATATTATAAGGAGACGTAAATATAATCCCACCTAATTATTAACCTACTATACTTACAGTACCTTTGTATACACCTAAACTCTATATACCTAAACCCTCTATACCTTTATATAAACCCACCCCTATAGGGATACCCTAAGGATTACTGTATGATCTACCCTACAGACCATCTCTATCGCCCATTCTATACCTACTGAGATAACTATCCCTATACTATTAGCTACAGCCCACCCTACATAAACTGCTTAGGTACTAGAATACCTATAGCCTATATATACTCCTACTAATCTATAAGTATACTAATAAGAGGCTTCAGCCTAAAAAGATAGTAGTGTTCTAGAAGGCCTAGAATAAATATAACAACTACACAGGTAAACTGTATAATATACTAGCTAATAAGGCATGAATCTTTATTAACCTATACTGCCGCCTTGACATACAGGAGACACAGTACTCTGATATCTTCCCTAATATCTTGGAGGATTGTGTAGCAATGTATTACATTTATAATGTTGGACCTAATTATACCTAGAAGTACCTATATACCACCCTGTATACCCACTTCAACACAATGGTTAATTATAATTAGTACTATACTAACTGGATATCATTGACCTTCGCATGCTGCCAAAAAGAGAACCCTGATAAGACACCACACGAAGCATTAGAACTGCTTATTAACAAGTTTACACTTGCCTAGAGGGCAATAGGGATACAGTTCTAAGGAGATTAACTGCTATATACTGCTGTTGTGCGAGCTTGCAGAGGATAACTAGAATTTGAACAAGCTATGTTCTCCAACAACCAGTCCTGTGAAGGACTATTCAGTGACCTTTATGTGGCACTGCAAGTTAGTATAGACCACTAGATAGGCTAATATCTCTAGGAACTAGGAGAGGCATACTATATAGACTGAAAGTACTTTTCCAATTGCCTAAGATCTAACTTCCGTGGTAGATTCCCATCCCAACGTTCACGGGGACGAAGCTGACCCCTAAGGGACCTTCGCACAGAGTTCACGAAGAAAAAGTGCTTTATATGCTATAAGGAAGGATGCTGGTCTACAAACTATCCTTATATGGAACTGAATTGTATAAAGTAACAATACATGGCTATGTATAAGCAATTCAACGCTGAAGCTCCCCTAGAGGAGCACGTTGCATCATACATACAAGATTTCAAGGGAGAGGCTAGTAACTAGAATCTCAATAACAACGAGGACGATAACCCTAAAGATGGTGAACAAGCAGTCAACTTCCTAACTACAACATTATATCTCTACTATACAATAGGTGAAGATATCTACAACGCTAAGAAGTAGGAGGTTACTAATTAATTTATTTTAGATGACCGTTATCGCATAATATACTAAGGTGAACTGTGGGATATAGGTGCTGCTATAGTATCTATAGTTAGCAAGGCACAACTAGAGGCATACGTATAAGAGTACCCCTAAACTAGGATTAACTGGACCCCAGGATTGGCCAACATCAGCTTTGGTGGCCAAGGATCCAGAGGATCTATTAGTACTGTATGAATTAAGAATCTAATTGGAACGGTTACGTACTATATCCTAGATATACTAACCCTGTTCCTCCTATGCCTTGCAGACGTAGATAGACTAGGAGTATACTATAATAATACCCTAGATATGATTGTATGCAAAGACAATAGTACTATCCCTGTTATATAAAAGTGGGGACACCCATTCTTCAACATTAGCAAGATTGAGACTATATTATTCTTTACAGAGATACAACTTCAACGTCTATACTAATGCTTTAGACACCCTCGCACGGAGAGGCTTCACAGAATACTTACCTACGCTGGCCACGAGGTTAACTATATTACCTTAGAAGAAATCCAGAAATTCTGCTATCACTGCTAATCGCACGACCCAGTACTATACTAATTCAAATTCAGTATTAAGGATGATGTTAACTTCAACTATAAGATCGTTATAGACGTCGTACGAATTGGTGGAAAGGATGTTCTCTATGTTATTAATGTAGATATATTATTCCAAGCTGTAATCTTCCTTAAATCTATATCTATATAAGACACCTGGGACGTACTCTGTAGGTGTTGGATTAATATATATTAAGGCCCACTAGACTACATCGTACATAACCTAGGAACTAACTTCAATTCTAATAAATTCTATAATCATGTAAAGATTATGGGAGCAGAATGTAAGTAGATGCTAGTGGAAGCTTACTGGGTAGTTGGAAAGGTTGAACGTGTGTACGCCCTACTGCGTCATGCGTATAATATCCTACATACTGAACTGGGATATAATATAGATGATAAAGCCATCCTACAGATAGTAGTGAAGGCCTTGAATGATACTGCAGGCCCAAATAGCCTAGTACTAACACTGCTAGTATTTGGAGCATATCCAAGGATCAGTAACATGTTACCACTATCCCTAGATATTACCGCACGAGCTGAAGCAGTTAAGAAGGCTATGAAGATGCTGTATGCAGAGAGGGTAAAAGTGAATGTTGATTATGCGTTGAATACCCGCAACGGGCCAAGCTCGCACGATATCCTATCGCTACCACTTGGTTCTGAAGTGATGATCTGGAGGGAACATAGAGGATGGGAAGGACTGTATGAAATCAAGAGTATTAATAGCTGAGACGTTACTATTGACCTGGAAAATGGACCTATTAAACTATGGTGTATATAAGTCAAGCTATACTATTATGCAGTACCTGAAGAAGAACTAGATATTGAGGACCCTAATCCCCTAGCACCTACATGAATTGAAGCTCTGAAACCTAGGAAGCATAGACGCCTAAGGAAGAACCCTGTTGTTGAAGTACCGCACGAAAAGCCCAAAGAAGCTAAAAATTCTGAAAAGCTGCCAGGGGAACTAACTATCCTAGGAAGGACAAGAGGATACCTATGGAAAGTGCAACCCCCGTATGAAGATAAAGAAGATAAATATATAGATGAAGCGTTCCTTATGCAGAAGGAGTAGGATGACTATACCCTAGCCATAAAGCTTCGTATGGATGGAGTCATTACAACCCCTAGATAACTATTTGAAGAATTAGATTGTATAGAGATAGAGGCTCTTATTATAAATAGCACCTTTGAGATCCTATAATATAACCCTGCTATTTACAAAGGCCACATCTTTAACCTCTGTATAGTTAGGGAAGTAAAAGGGAAGAGTACACAGCCGTATAAGAAGTCTAGATTAGTCCTTGCTGGTTATTCAGATAAGGAGAAAGAAGAGATTCTTACTTAGTTACCTATGATCTAGTAGATAAGCTAGAGACTTATCCTAGCAGTAGGACTATTACTGATAGCCTTGCACGGAATGCACTTTAAGCTTAGGGATATTATATAAGTATATGTCTAGGCTATAGATAAGCTACTTTGTATACTGTATGCGAAACCCCCAGCAGAGATAAGGGATAACCTTCCCCCTAATACAATTTTTTGAATTATATGACCTTTGTATGGAGCAGCTGAATCTGGCCTATACTGGTTTAAAACCTACTATAATTATCACAGGGATAAACTACGAATGTTCAACTCCTCGTACGATCTATATCTCTTAATCACTAATAAGGGAATAATGATTTTCGGTATCACAGGCCTACAGACTGATGATACATTAAGTATTATTACACCAGCTTTCGCATGAAGGGAAGAAGAAGAACTAGCAAAGGCAAACTTCTGTACAAAGCCTAAAACTATCCTATTAAGTGAACAGCCTATTAAGTTCAATGGCGGGAAGATTATACTAGTTAATGGTAAGGTTACACTGACCCAAAAAGGGTAATCCAAGAACCTTTGCGCAATTAACCCCTTATCTCTAGATATAATATAGTAGTACGTTGCCTAGAGAGCAAGAGGAGTGTACATTACTTTAGTATACCAACTAGAGGCTTTATTTAACCTCTCCATCATAGCCCAGACAGTCCTGCTAAAGGATAAAGATATTAAAGCCTTAAACGTATGAATCCTATAGCAAATTAAGCACTATAATCATGGCTTGATGTTTATTCCCCTAGATCTACGCTGTGCGAAGCTATTTATTTTCACTAATGGTTTATTTGCTAACAACAAAGATCTCAGCTCTTAGCTCAGATTTCTCATCGTTCTGGCTAAAGAACACAACACTAGGAACTTATATAACTTCTAAATCTGTAGGAATATTATATATTAGAACTCTGTTAAGTGTAAAAGAGTTATATAAAGTGTACTTGCTAGTAAACTGTATAGTATAGTTAGTGGTTTTAATAATGCTATCGCCTTGAGTTCTACACTTCTCCAGATTATATAAACTCTAGATCTACCCCCTATTCCAGTTGTAATATGCACAGATTCGAAATCTCTGTATAATTGCCTCGTTAAACTTGGCACAACTAATGAGAAGAGGCTTATAATTAATATCATATCCCTTTGAGAATTGTATGAGAAAAGGGAGATCACTGAGATCTGCTAGATTGATGGAAAGGACAATCCTGCTGATATATACATAAAGAAGAGTCTAAACTCTGCCCTAGAGACCCTTGTTTTAACTAACAAGCTAAATATCAAGGTTGAAGTATTAGTGGACTGAACTGGCCCCGTACGGAGCTTATAGCTCCACCTGTAGTATATACTACATATATTTCTTATGTTTATAGTCATTTCGTGCATATCTTTCATTTATTTCAGACTATAACACTTACTAAAGTTACTTATTTATACATATATATATATGTTTTTGCAGGAGCAAATATTTTTATTAAGAAGGTAGATTATAAGATCTGCATGGAGGAACCATAAAGTTCAACCCCTATTTAATCCACCCTAGAGAAGAAACCCCTACCCTATATATCTAGGAAGACTAAATTAGACCTTGTGCTTACAATGAGTACTATAGCTTATCTATATATAACAACTGTATAAACCCCTCTAGAAACCAGCAAGGACAATGTACTGAGTGAAGGGAGAAGGCCTGTGAGCTAAACTACACTTATGGGGACAGTTAGTAGGAATAAGAGCTATTGTGAGAGATTTCGAAGTTCTGCTAGGGGTTAGTACATTGTACAAAAACTTAGAAAGGAAAAGGCCTATAATTGTACATCAAGGATTTTGAAATAAGGATGAAGGAAAGAAGAACAAGAGAGGTCTTAGAGGGGATTATATACGGAGTACACCTCCGTTTGCACCTTACCGCTCTGCCTATATCTCTATACACTAGAGTAGCCCAAAAACCACTCTCTATCAGCATCTTCTGTTTATATAAGCATCATGACACTGCAAGATACAGCCCTAGTATTATTATGATAAACCCCTAGCGAATGCTACTATTGTGCGACATTACTCTCAATCAGCAAGATTAGTACCTAACTACCTATGGAGAAGACCTGCATAGACCAATAGAGAAGGCCCTAACAGGAATACCTATTATGTATAATAATACTGGAAGGGGTAGGGAAACGTATAATGCTGGTGGTACCTCAGGATTATACAGCAATAAGGATCCTAAGAAGGGGAGTCAAAAGTTGATGCTGTAATTATGCGAGCAAATATCAGGATATGGGGGAATTATACAGCTGGGACTATTAAGCAAGCAACCTGAAAACAAAAAGTTGCCAGTGTCTATACGTAGATAACAAAGGGGTGATGTATTGCCCTTGCGCGGAGTTACATAATCTTATCATGTAACGCCCGTGCGAAGGCTTGGCAGGGGGTTGTGTACAAAACCTCCATCCCAGCTATATCTAGATAGACATGAATAATACTACAATCTGATTGAGCATCGCCCCTATTGAGCCTGTACCAATACACGTGTATAGAAGATGGATTTCCACCTTTGCGCTTGCGTACCTTATTGTACGCCTATCATACCTTGTAGAAGGAAGTCCATTCAACAAGAAATATATATAGTATATACTATAGGTAGAGCTATAAGCTCTATACAGGGCTAGTTCAGTCTACTAATACTTTAACCTTAATATTTAGCTTATTAGTTAAAATAAGGGTCTCTAGGGCAGAGTTTAGACTCTTCTTTATGTATATATTAGCAGGATTATCCTTTCCATTAATCTAGTAGATCTTAGTAATCTCCCTTTTCTTATATGATTCTTAAAGAGATATAATATTAATTATAAGCCTCTTCTTATTAGTAGTACTAAGCTTAACAAGGCAATTATATAGGGATTTCAAATCCATATATATAATAACTAGTATTAGGGGTAATGCTAGTATATAGGTAACTTAGAGAAGTATAGAGCTTAGTGCAATAGTATTATCAAAACTGCTAACTATGCTGTATAGCTTAGAGGCAAGTATACTCCTTATTACCCTCTTATACTTAATTAAGTTCTAATATATAATATTGCTATAGATCTGGAAATTGTATAAGTCTCCCTTACTTTATTCTTTAGCTAGAATAATAAGGAATCCAAGTTATAAGCTAAGATCCTTATTATTAATAAATAAACTATTAGTAAAGATAAACAGCTTTATGCACTATAGATCTAAGGGGATAAATATTAAGCTATAGTTAGGGTACTTAATTTACTATAGGATTTATACGTTAAGAGCTTTAATATCCTTATCTTTTAGTAGGACTATTTAGGCTATAGTTAAAAGATTAAATAAAGCTTTAGGTTAATATACTAATGCAACGTATACTCCTCTTACTTATTAGGCAATATATTACTATATTATATCTAGGGCAGAAGGATTAATTGCGTAGAGGTTCTTTAATTATCCCTTCTAAGTTAGGATAACCTTCCCTTTTATAAGGGTAATCTTTCTACTATTAAACTTAATTAGTTAATTAGGTAAAAGGATAGTCTTTAGCTTTACTTAGAAGGTAGCTTTAGCAAGCTTATCCTCTTCCCTTTATACGAATAAGGGGGTAATAATACTTAGGGTATTATTAGTCTAGAGGCCTGTTATGCTAAAAGTTATAGGTCCTTTATCTATAATTAGAAGGTATAGATTATATACAGAATTAAGTATTTAGAGCTTCTCCCTATAGTAATTATAGTAGGTCTTAAACTAGTATAATCCTAACTTAGCTACTCTATATAATGGGCGCATAATCTAGAAAATAGTATTTAGAGGATAGGTATCCCTTATCTTAATTAGTAGCTTTGTATACAACGTATAACTTAGTTTATTAGTAGCCTAAATATAGGCCTAGGTAATATCTCTAAGCTTAATATATATACTATACAAGGCAATTAGCAATAGTGCAATTACTAAGATAAGTCTCTAGCTTATCTACTAGATTATAGGCAATTAGGTAAGGATCTCCCGCTTTTCCTTATCTAAATATCCAGTAAAAATAAGCTGGGACTTCTTATACAGCTAAGTACTCTTACCCTTAATCTCTCTAACTATATATAGGTTAAAGATTCAGCCTCTATAGGTAGCTAGGTTAAATTAGAGGATCTTAAAGGTACTATTAGTAATTAGTGCTTCTATCTCTATACAGTCTAATTCCTTAAATAGTTAGCTAGGAGTTATAATTACTCTATCTATACAAAGCTTAATTACTAGAGTATAGTTATTATTTTCCTTTTATATTAGGAATACTTTATTATCTATATAGTTGTTATCTCTATATAGAGATATAGCTTTTCTTAGTTAGCCTTAGGTCCTTCTTAGGATAGTTACCCCTAGCAGCTTTTTAGGTTCTTAAGATAGGCTAGGGTTATTATGTAATATCTTAATATAGATAATCTTCTTTAGGTAACCTCTTTTCTTTAGCTATAGGGCTTCAATTTATACTAGGGCTAGTTAATTAAGATCTCCTAGGTCTT
>ML977598.1:293717-341031 GCA_010015725.1 Amniculicola lignicola CBS 123094 | reverse complement strand
ATAGTCTAGTTAGTATCTTAGGTACTATTATCTTAGTTCCTATAGGTCCTTCCTTATATAAGGTTAGTTTAGGTGGTAGCCTAGTAGATAAAACCATTAATAGCGTGCAAGATCCTTAGGGTAGAAGTAGAGTTTCCGCAAGATCTCTATTTACTAGACTTTTCAGTTCTATAGCCATTTTATAGTTTATCCTAATTATTCTATACAGTCCTTTATAGTTTATTATATCCCTAAGTTCTTATCCAATTACATAGTTAATATATTAGAAGTATTCTACTTCCTATGCATAGAAGTATTCCTCAAAGTTATTAAGGATTTAGTTGGGTAATCCTTTTGATTAGCGGATATTAGCAAGAATATATATAGTATATATATTAAGGTGGAAGGTTAATAGGTCTATAGTTATATTAATCTAGTTATTCTAGTATTAAAGGCGTATAGCGCTTCAGAGGGTAGATATTCTAATAGTGGTTTCCTCTGATAGGTCCTTATATGAATATAGGAACTTTGCTTCTTCTTTATATAAATCTAATTAGTTCTTATCTAGGATTAGTAAACATGTAGGTTGGCTAGCTTTAGCTGATATAGTATTAGCTAGTTAGTTAGGTTAAGCTATTATAGTACTGGTGTTGGCGTTAGCACTAGTATTTATTTATTTTAGTTACTGCTAGGTTTATATAGCAGGATTCTTAGGGTATATAATATACTATCTTCCTTTATACATTCTTAAAGGTTAATCTCTCTATTCTATAGCTGTGAACAGAAATAGTAATAAAATAGAGACCTTAGTAGAAGTTAGTTTCACTAAGGTACAACTCTGTCTTTACTCTTGCTAATTTGCAGTTAAAGTTAATCAACTACTAATTAGTATTAAATAGACTTCAACGTACGCTGCAGATAGGTAGCTCTATCCTAATATACGTATCTATAGTGTATATGCATATACAGGATATAACTAGGTAGTATACAATTAGGGGTTGGTATTATTCATGTCTATCTAGAGTTGGACGAAAGCTCAGCTTTTAGGTACCCCTTGCTAAGCCTCTATGCGGTTAATTACGTAAGGTAAGCTTATATGATCCTACATGCAGGCTGGTTAATACCCCTGAATTATCTATATACGGACACTAGTTATTAATATTTTACTTTACTTACTTAGTAACTACTATAGCTAGTTATTTATAGGTAGGCAATATACTATTTATATAGTACTAATATAACTAATAGTTCCTCTCTTAAGGTTAAGAATATACAAATAATAGGTGCAGATAGTTAGCCTATTAGAGATCTTAGATTTATTTGTAATTATAGTAAGATCTCCTCCTATTCTTTAACCTTATACTACTAATAGATCTGCCAGCTACTTATATTATAAATCAAGACCCTAATAAAGGAAATATATATGTACTACTTAGTAACTCCCTAGAGTAGATCTTCTGCAGTCCCTTTTAAGGTTTATAGTTCTAGGCTAATAGATTCCCTAGGCTAAAAGCTAGCCCTAGGTCTTGGGTTATTATATACTACTTAGAGAATAGGTATATATCTACCCCTATATCAACTAATAGCATTATAGGTAATATATACTAGTTTAGTATTAAAGGTAAGAGTACTACTAGTAAGGATAATATAATATCTAGGGAGGTACAGAGCTGGAAAGTAGCTAGTAAAAGAGGTAGATATAAGATACCTTATAAAGGTTATAATATCATTTACTAAGTATCTCTATAGGACTTAGTATTATACTATTTAATAATGGTAACTATAGCTATAGAGATCCTGTATTACCTTATAGTAGTAACTTTAAAATCCTAAATAATGCAGGAATAGGAAGTGTCTATATAATCTACTAGCTCTAGGATTATTTAGGCAAGCTTAGGAGTAATACTAGCTATATCAAGGTATATTAACTTTATATAAACCTAGTATTTAGGCTAAGTCTTATTAGTTTTACACATTATATATAGATATTAATATTATTACACAAAAGGGCCCCTATTCTTTTCCAGTTATAATCCAATTTCAAGGTGTTTTACTTATGCTTAACTAAAAGTAGTCTTCTTACTAGTAGGCTAAATAACAATATGAAATACTAAGTCAAATATTATACTCTATAACCCAACTTATATCAGTACTTTATATAATGCTATAACGTTAGAAACTATTTATTATATTTAGATTCTAAAATCCTATATCTAGGTTAAGCCTATCCCTATATACAAGTATAGTGCTAAGGAGCTAATAGTAAGAAAGATATTATATATTAAATAACAATTCAAGTGGACTATAAATACGATTATTAGATAAGGTCTATAAACTAATTTTACTATAATATTATAAAAATCATAGCACTACCTACAAGCCAAGTAGTTTAGATAGGAAATAGCTAATAGTTATAGCTATCTTATAGAAGTAATAGAACTACGTTAATAGTAATTAGTATATTACTATAGGGTGGGGCAGAATTAAGTAAAGCTTATAGCATTTTTCCTAGTAAATATAAGAACTAATTATATACTATAGGCTTTGTAACCCAGTTTACAGGAGGTAGGGATTCTTCTCTTATTAGGGATAATTACCCTATACTATGCCTCTGTAGATATAGAGTGAATAGGATTTTACTAGGTAGCTTAGCCTGCCTATTTAATAGGCTTTCCTTAACTACTTCTACTACGTAAGTTGTAGTAAAATAAGCTTCTAGGCTCTAATAAGTATAATAGTAGTTATGGATCTTAATAATAACCTTTTTGAAATTTACTATTTACTTATTTCTCTTTATATATTTTAAGTAAATAAGTAGCTCTAGATCTATACTTTTATAGTAATAGTATAATCTAGACCTGCTATATAGAGCGCATTTATTTATTTTACCTTAATAGCTAAATAAGTATTATAGAAGAGTTAATATAATTGTCCTTAGGTTAAGCTTTATTAGGCGGAATAACCTAGGAGGTATTATTTAGATTAGCTATAGTAACTATAAATCACTTACTATTAAGGTATAAGATAGTAGATTAGTAGTAATTTCTTTTAAAATATTAGTTTGTAAACTATACAGCAGGAGAGAGGTAGATATTATTTTAATATTAGACAAGGGAAAATATACTAATTAGATAGAGCCCTGAATTAGCCCCTAGCAGGGATCCCTATTATGGTCTATGTTGCCTAGGATAGTTATAGTAAGTACTACTACTTCTAATTTAAGAAAACCCTATTTAGGCCCTTAATAAAGTCTATATTTAACTACTATAGAAGTCTTATATAAAGCTGGATAATTTCACTAACTAACTATTAGTTCTATTAATTATAAAGTATTATAACTATACCTACTAGCTTAGCATTTCTATATAAGGAGGTGAAGCTACTCTTCTAGAATTAGATAGACTTTAGATGCTTATCAACTATATACCTTATCCCAATATACAGTAACTAAGTCTATTCCTACTAATTAGTAATACAGAAAAGTTAATTGCTCTTTAAGTATTATTTAGATTAAAGAGGGCCTAGAGATTTATAATTAAGTAAAACCCAGGCAAGGTATACCTTTATCTTAACCCCTCTAGCATCTTTAATAGCTATCTAATACTCCTTATAGATAGTAATATACCTAATTATATCTTAGGGGGGAAAATGCAAAGACTAATAAGTGCTATAAAACTATAAGGTAATCCCTTTAACAATCTAGAAATACTATAGCAGTTAATATATATACTTATCTACCTTTCCCCTTTATAGATATCTTCTGCTTCTTTTCTATAGATATTAGTAGCTTTAGACAAATTATATACTACTTAGCTATATAGCTAGAGAGAGGCTACTTATTAACCCTTCTAAAAAGTATACTCCTAAGTGTAGTTATAGTTACTAATAAGATTACTCTAAGAGTAGAAATTAAGAAGGAGGCTAAAAAGGCCTTTTTGTAGATACTAAGGGAGGAAATAACAAAAGATCTATCTAAATAGATCTTAGTAATTAATATAGTCACCCTTTTCCTAAATGGTATAATATCTATTAATGCCTAGTATTAGTATATAAAAGAGTACCTTATAGAGAGATCTAATTAAGTATAAAGGAGTAGAGAAGGCATATAAATGCTGTTTTCTATAACCTATTTTACTACTTTCTTTAAATATACAAGTAGGAATTTTTCAGAATCCCTTTATAGACTATTTAATTTCCTTAGGGTATTAAGGGTGTATAACCTAGTAGCACTAGACTTAGATAAGCACCTCTTAAACTTCCCAAGATATATTATATTATCTAATTAGCTAACAGAATTTGTAGCTCTAATAATTACTTTAGCTCTCTTCCTAGATAGTTACCCTCCTAAAGCGTATAGTAAGTACTACTCCTACTTTAAATTTAGTTATTCTAACCCTAGTATAGTCTTTAAACCTAAGGTAGTCTTTAATATACTTTATAGGGATATTTTCTATAAGGTAAGTATAGCCTAGGCTATAGCCTTTAAGTAGTCTAATAATATTATCCTATGAAGCAGCTTTATTAATATAGTTAAAAACAACCTTATTTACTACTTCTAGCAATATATTTCTAATAAGGTAAAGTCTATAGTTAAAATTTATAGAAGCAACCTTGTATACTTCTAAGATAGATAGCACTATATCTAGAGTAGTAATATATATTTATGCTATCTACGTAGGAGGCTATAGTATTATCTACTATATAGGTACTCTATTTATAAAAATTGCATTATAGTCTTTAGAAATTACTATAAAGATAACCCCTAGATCTTTAAAGTTTACTATTACTTCCTCTATAAATAGGAAATGCTAAATAATATAACTATAAGGATACTCCCCCTAACTATAGGAGTAGGAGTTTTATATATTAATAGAGGAGGTATATATAGTATTATACCCTTAATAGTAATAAAGCTAATTCAAGATTACCTTAGTCTAATTCTACTTTAAAGGTGTATTATAATAAGTTTTAGGGTTAGTGTAGGTAAGTTTCTCAACCTGGACTTTAGATGAAACTAATACTCATATTATAAAGGTGTAATTATTACTATTAATTACTTTATTCTAGGACAACCTCTAGAGGAGTTAATTAAAATATTCTTAGAAATAGTAGGACGTGTCTTTAAATGATGGGTTTCTCCCTATATCCCACTAATTTCCTATATAGTTAAGATTGTACTATTATATTTTACTAATAGCCTATACCTAGCTAGCAATGTTAATACTATACTAAAAGACTAGGTTATAAATAAGAGTATTCTAGACTACTTATATATAATGTTAATAGGAATAAAACTTAGCTTACTAGTAGTAATAGTTAGTAATTATCTATTGTATTATTTTTTTACTAATTATAATAGGGTTAGTAAGTATAATAGTAATCAAGGTAAGTCCTAAAAGGGCAATTACAGTATCCCCCCTAATAATCCTCTAGAGTATGCTATTATAAAGCTAAAGGATAGGTTTAGGAATATTCTACTCTAGGAAATATAAGATTAGCTGAATTTACTATATAGCTAATAACTAACTAAGTATTAGTATATATTCTGTATCTACTACGCCTAGGTAAGCCTTACCTTCCCTATTTTATCTTATATAGCTGACTATACCTTATAGTTTCTTTCCACTAAAATATATTAATAAAGTTGGTATATTCTAAGATACAGGGCCTCTTAAAAATAACCTATTACTCTAGGTACTCTTAGAGGTATTAGTAATATTTCTACTCCTTAAAGAGCCTAACTTTGTTATATCCTTAGGTACTAGTAAACTAGGATAAAAGAATTACAAAGTATCTATAGAAGACTACTATAATATTTAAAAGAATAGAATATTCATATAAATCTATAATCTGATTCTAGAGAAAATATATAATAAGATAGTAAGATAAGCCTATAAAACTATTAGGCTTATAGTATAAATTCTCCCTAAGATTTACTATCTTAGTATTAACTTTAAAACTACTAAACTAAGACTAGATAATATAAGAAGTATACCTAAGCTAATATTAAAAGTAGAAATAGACTAACTATTATCTATAAGTATTAATAAAGTAGTATACTATTTAATTACCTCCCTATTCTACTTTGAATTGGACTTAGCTCTAGAGAGGTATAACAGAAAATATATAATTACTAGGTATATTCTGTACTTAATACAGTGTAATAATCTAGTATTTAAGGGCTTGTTCAGCAAATTATTAAGAGACTCTATTAGGTTTTAGGTAAATGATTAGCTAATACCTAAGTTAATTAATAATCCCTCCTGTTTTGGGAAAGACTGAAACTTCTAGATATAAGTCTATATAGAAATGTTTAATAGGTTTACAATGTCCCTAAAACAAGGTAATATAAAAGCTTATAATATTAGTGGATCACCTTTCTCTATAAAAGGGCTAGTAGCTGCGTAAGGATTAGATGCTCCTTTTAGCAGGGCAGACCACAGTAAGCGGAAGAGGTCGTAGTTATCTGAGAGCCAGCTGCCCTTAAGAAAGTGGCAGCGAATTTAGGTAATAAGGAAAGGAGCTCCTAATGTTTTTTATTACTTTCTACGTTATCTTTATAAGTTAGATTCCCATTTGAAAATATAATGCAAAAAGCCATGTTTGCACCGCGCGCCCGCAATCCTGCTTTAATTTAATTCAATTGTTGTTACGCCTCAGGTGCCCATTAGCGCCCGCAATCCTACTGCTTAGTACTGTATCAACACCTTTTCAAATTTTGGAGTACCTGAATAATAGCTCTATCAAAAGAAAAGATATTTCCTAGTTTTGAAGGTACTCAGCCACTGAAAATATACACTCCAAATTTATTCATGCTAAGTGGTCTACAGCATCTCTTAGCACGAGAATTTAGCATGCTTACATAAGATGGCAGCGGATGATTCGCTCTCTATATCATATTTCCGCCATGCCTAAGAGTGTAGCGCTCTTCTAGAAGCGTCCATGGATTGTCACATGCTGAATATTCTTAGCGGCCGGGCGGTTGCCAGGTGTCTTGAGCCGCACCAGCTGTCTCTTCTATCGCCACAATCATACCGTAGACATGGACCGAGCCAGCCGGGTGCTAGCGCAACGCCTTCTGTCTGATACTCAGAAATCACTATCAATGATGTTTGTGGGCTGTTAAAAAGGCAAATCCTCCTCGCCTGGATCTCGCGTTGTCACGCTTTTGATACATTGCATCCACATCCGGTTAGTACAGATAGATAAGATAAGGTGGTGCAAACTGCTTCTTGACTTGGCAGTCTTGGCAGACCGACCGCGACGAGAACCGACGCAGACTCCTACAGTAACGGAACGCGACATCAAACAAATCAACAGCGCAACTGTCTTTACCTTCACGTTTGAAACCGTGGCGAACGCGCTTCAACGTCTACGCATGCACTGATATCTTTGTAATGCTGCGCTTGTTAGTATATTCTGCGTGCGGAAGACACATCCACCAAGTCGCCCCTCGCTCGTAGCTCACCACCAAGACCAGCCCAAGCACTAGTATCAAGAGAAATTGCAGACTGGCCAAGGTTACACCACTTCCTAATCCTCTGCAGCTTTGTCGATTGCTGACGACTTGTTAAAAGAACAGGCTTGCTGAGTCCCTCCGTCACGATCGCTGTTAATCTCTTGAAACTACCGAGAACTCCTTCCCCGTTAAGACGTCAACTACCACTCTCAAGCCTATTTCTGCCTCGAACATCAACATGACACGCGGGATATTCTATCTTCCTCCAGACACATCTTCCTCCGATATCATCGGTGGAGGGACCTCTGCACTGGCTATTCTGTATCCAGGCACTCGGACAGTGTTGAAGATCTCCCATGGTGATCCTGATGAGGATGCACGGTGTGAACTCGAGGCTCAAATATACGATCTCCTCAGCAAATCTCAATTTTCACGGCCAACGTCATTGCTAGAGTACAAGGGCAGAAGTTCGTGTGGCCGTGGGATACTCCTCGGCTATGCAGAAAATCACACAGTGCGACGATACCTTCAACATGGTGCTCGACTTCCGGATACAACAGTTATTTGTCGTTGGGCTAACCAGGCTGCCCTTGGCCTTCGTTTCCTTCATATGAATGGTATCGGGCACAGAGATGTCAATTGCGACAATCTGTTCCTGGACAAAGATCTCAACGTCCAGCTAGGTGATTTCACAAGTTCATCTTTACATTTGAACTCGGCTCAGAGAGAGGATGATCTGTTCGAACTTGGCCTTGCGCTCTATGAGATGTGTACAGGTGTTCAGCCTTTCAAAGGCATGTTTTACTCCGTGGACGACAAGCGCGCAGAATTTCTTAAGGGCATCTCGCCTGATCTGTCTCATGTGGCACTTGGAAAATTCAAAAGCCCTATTTCAAAATGCCTTAATGCACAATACAAAGACACGGAAGAATTGGTACTCGATTTGTCAACCTGTAAATAGGAGTAAACTGTTTCTCATACGATTACGATTTCAATCTGTACACTTCCATCGCTGTAGCTGATCCTTAACCATGGCAATCTTTCCTCCAAAACCCATGGGGTTGCGTCCAGCCAGCTGCGAGGTTCAATTGTTTTTCGCTATCAATGTTATTCTCGACTGATTTCAGACGGAATATCGTCTCACCGCATTCCCAATAAGTACCTGGGATAGACGTGGATCCGAACTCCCAAGAGATCCTGTTGACTGGGGAACACATAGGCTTGTTTTCTTCTGTGACCTTTTTACATGGAATATCCTTTTCTTTCTTGGATGTGTGCTTCCCAGTGGTATTCTTGCACTCTTTGTAGACGACGGTGTACTCGTAGTAGTCACACATCTTGATGCCGGTCGCTGTGCGCTAAGGAGACGTCGTCGTTCGAATTAACTTTTGCTTATGACAAGTTGGGACAATATATCAGCGGTCAAAGAGCACCGTACATTTGAATCAGACGTCAATTTCGAGGGGGCCGCGCGGATGCTGCCTGATGGCAAAGCGTAGGAATGGTCGAACAGCGACTTCATAATGTCGTCCTCTGTATGATGGATGGACCAATCGCTGCTAGCAACGTGTTTCTCACCACCCACCGGGTATTCCACCCCAAAGGCGATCTCGGAAAATGCCGGCTCCAACATCGAACCGAACGATTGCGCAGGTTATACTGTATGAAGCACGAGAACAGACTCGGCGCCTTAGATAATGAATGGTAATCTAAATTTCGACTTGCGAATAACGCCACATAGCTAGGGATGAAAAAAGGGCGCATTCGGGTGGATCATCCTTGATGCTCAGCTTGGCTGTGTCGCTAACGCACGGTGATCCTTCATCCAACTGGAACCCTCGACTTTCGCGGGCGAGCGCCCCGGTACGTCAGGTTGCCTTAAATAGGCGACCCACTAGCTGCCTGCCAACCAGCTAGCCGGATGCTCGACCACCAAAATATAAGCATGCGGCCTGCCACTCCTCACTGCGATCGCCTCGCCACCAGCCTGGTAAGTATTTTCCACCATTTCATTGCACTGAAATGACTGTAATCTCCTTATTTCCAGGCTTGCAGTGACTTCTCTTTAGATGGCTTGGATCCTTACCTTTGACCAAAGCTTCGCGACAGCTCGAGAAAGGACAGTATGTGCAAGGGCTGACTTTATGTTTATAGTTTACTATCATCCAAGCATTTTGTTACCTGCTGCAGCCTTCTCTGCGAAGTTCTCTAATTCCTATAATGGATGATTTGACAGAACACGTGAACCATCCGTCAACGCAGCGCGATGAAGTCACCGAGACCGATGCGTCTTCGTACTGCGATTGTTCGTCTTTGTACTGCGAGTATGCTTCCTCAGGCTGCGATTATCTTTCCGCTCAAGATGAAAAGCTCTGCCACTCGTGGAAAGAATGTGACCGACAGTTTGAATGTAGTGGTCGTCAAACTCGTCGCTAGAAAGCGCGGCTTCGGAAGCTGCTCATGGCGGCCGTGCACAACACGTAACTGCACCAATCATTCTAGTGAGCTTAATAGCTGACATCAGTGCAGAAAGTCATTTAGTGTCGCCACCATATTGTGCGGTTGGCCAGCAGGAAAGGGCTCGTCGACCGTCTCGGTCGTAACGGCAACCAGAACCACGTCCACATTAACCTTGGTAGCAGAAGATAGTAAGGGCCAGCTAGAATACTCTCTATCTTCTAATTACGCCCCACACTCTCTTCAGCATAGCTACGGACCTCTGCAACCCTTTACCATACCTTTATATCCTGCTAACCCATCCAGTCATGATCCGCAGCAGCAGCATCAAGTTGATTAGGCGCTTGCAACTCCCCAATGGGGTCCAGAGGAAAGCCAGCCATGCCAGCCAACCAAGCGAGCTGACACAACAGACGTTAGATACCCTAATCTTCTCCTACAGCCAAGCTCCCAGCTGCTCTCCTATGAACAGCGCGCCGCGAAAGTGAAGAGTATCTACGCCGGTCTCAACATGGTTGAGAAAAAATGTATCCACGTCGACTGGGCCCAAGCTGCCGCAGCCCAGGACGAGTCAGGCCAGCCCTCCAAGCTTGGACGTGAGCACTGGCAGGCTCTGATAGCACTCCATCGGACGCTACTCCATGAGCACAATAATTTCTTCCTTGCTTCGCAACATCCGTCAGCAAGTCCTACGTTACGTCGGCTAGCAGCAAAGTATACTATGCCAGCTCGTATGTGGAGGCACGGGATCCATTCCTTTCTGGAATTGCTGCGACGGCGATTGCCAGAGAGTTTGGAGTATATGCTCACGTTTCTATATCTGGCCTACGATATGATGGCGCTCTTCTACGAGATAGTTCCTGCCTTTCGAGACACTTGGATAGAATGCCTTGGTGACCTTGCGCGATATCGCATAGCCATTGAAGACGAGGACTTCCGTGATTGTGAGATCTGGGCCGGCACTTCACGCTTCTGGTATAGCAAAGCAGCTGATAGGAGTCCTTCCGTTGGTCGTCTGTACCATCATCTGGCCATTCTTGCCCGGCCAAATGCTACTCAACAGCTGTACTACTATTGCAGATCTTTGACTTGCGTGCAACAATTCATGAGCGCTCGTGAATCGATTTTAACACTCTTAAACCCATTTCTTAGTCGAGTGTGTGCCTCTTACTCGAAAACGTCGCCAATCGATGCGAGCTTTATCAAGGCCCACGGAATCCTGTTCCTAGGCGAGTCTCTGGACACATTTCCTGAGCATTGCTCCGGCTACCTTGGCCAGCTGGACACTCAAATTGGCTGGATCACTGAAAAGTGGAAAGACTAAGGCGTATATGTTGCAGTCACAAACATTGCAAGCCTTTTCAATTACGGCTCCGAAATCTCAACCCTCCGACAGATGTACGACTACAAGGCCAAACTAAATGCTTGGGGCACTCGTACGCGACAGATCGAATTCTCAGATGACATGAACAGCAACCCAATGGGTGCTTTAGGTCTAGCTCAGCCGAGCACGCCTCCACCAGAGCGGACATCTGAAGATGATGTCTCTCCTCCTCGGAATCTCGATTTCGCTTCACAACCTACCTTCGCATATGCCTGTCAGCTCGCTTTCACGACTTTCCGTCTAGTGCTTCGGCGTATTGAGGACAAGAATGTTCTTCCTTATGTTCATGTCATGCTTGTTTTCCTGCTGAGCCTCACGGCCATACCATACGACTGCACGTCCGTCTTGGACAATGTGCCGTAGGAGGATCTAGCACTCTTCTTGACTAGGTTGACTAAATCCGAGAAATTAGATTCGCTCGCTGAGAATGCTTCTTTCCCACACTGAGGCCAGAGTGCGCGGCCATTACCAGAAGACTACGTAGTTCAAGGACAAGTTTGGAGTCAATGGTACTATCCGGAAGGTTGGCTTGATGCTTCAGACGATGAGGAGGAGGAGAGGTCACGGGAACTTGCATCCACCACGAAGTTAAGAACGGAGAGGATACTCTGGTTGGGAGTTCGACTAGCCTCAGCTTTGGTAAGCTGACTCCGGTTGTGCTCTCACTCTTTGCTTACCTCTACTACAGCATGACGGCCAGATTCAGTACAACTACAAGTCCCAGCGTTGGTCTGCTACACCAGCACCCCCATCTGAGTCCGGCCGTGGTAACGTAAGGGTTATCACCAGCATGATGCCAACGAGACTTCATCGAACGCATAAAGGAGCGAAGACATGGCTAGAACGTATGGCTAAAATCATAGCTCCCCGTATGTGAATCGTGGGGGAACCTAGCATCTATAAAGCTAGTAACCGCGCAAGAGTTAGATACTCTTTTGGCCGCTCAGACCATCGCAAAGGAAAACATTAGACGGGTCTTCCGATAGTGACTCGCGTAATGTTCCATGCAGGAGCCAGGCTCAGAGGAATAAAAAAAGAAATGGTCATTTACTACTGACAGTTTGATGAACCTTTTAGACGGTGAGAATTAGTGGCAAATATGGAAGTACCTAAGAAAATCTCAGCAGTCTATCTCTTCTTCCTTCTTCATTTCCCCCAGAATATAATTTAAGATCGGCAATAGCTCGTCCTGGCATGCAGTGGACAGGGGAAGGTGGTATTCTCTGTGATGTCCACACGTACAATGCAAAGGAAGTACATCGCTACTATACGATTCGCAGGAGCAGCGCTCCGAGAGACCGCATTTCCGGCGTGGAAAGCTTTCGCGGTTCTGGAATTCAAGCATTATCTGACAGGCGTAAGTTACCGCAGGTCTAGCGGAGACGAGTGCTTACCCTTCGTATGTCAAACTGTCCATCCTGCGGACTCAGACCAGCCGCACTTGATATCTCTTCCCACTACTTTTCCCACTCCTTATCAGACCCCTTGGGTCTATGATACCTCAACTCTTTCCCGCTCTGCGCTGCCTCTCGTATATGTTCTCTTGCAGTTCTTACAAGTATTATGTCAGAGCTGTTTCGGTTCATCTCCCTATCACCGGACATTTTCTCCGACTTCATGCTTTCGATCAATTATTGGAGGAATGAGAAAGGTCTTAGCTGTTAAAGTCTAGAACGTCTTAAGACTGTGGATCAGCCTAGACACATTGCAAAAGGAATGCGGCTTGCATCTTCGGCTGCAGAACGCAGAGGTTACTGCAACTTAGAAGCTTGCATCCTTGTAGCTTTGACTAACAGCACTTATTAATGTAACCTACACCGCTTGCAGGTTTCCTGCTGTGCGGAGACCAACGCATCACAGCAAAAGATCAAGGAATGCGAATTAATCATCACAATTCTCAATGCGTGGAAACATCCGGTCCGAATCTAAGTCACCCATGATTTTAGCATGCCGTTGAGGAATACGAACGCGAGCGGGGTACAAACTGCCCTCTTAGTGAAAGCCGCTCTTTGGATACTCGCATAGGTATGGTAAATGATAGGCAGAGGGCGATGCAACGTGCAAGGAGCGGCTCGCATTCGAGAGCATGATCCGGACTCCCAATCCAGCTGTCCTCATAAAGGATATGTAACCCATGCTGAAGCCACCCCACGTCGCTGAAATACAAGACCCCACTATTCTTAATTTTGGGGTATCAGATAGAAGATTGGGAAAGAAAATTGTAAAATGCTAATGCACATGGAGTTCGACATAATGGAGCTCTAGAATGGGCATTTGTTGCTATTGTTGCCACTGATCGAAGGGCCGAGGGCATTTGTGGGTGATACGTTCATAAAAGGAGAGTACGATGAGCCAGCCGAACCAGCACCCGTCCCAGAGGACGGTGCGTTTGAGGGTGTAAATGACAATCGCCTAGGGTAGGGTGACGGAGGCCTCGTGTGGTGTCGCCCAACGATAGACCTGAGATGGTCCCTTTCAGCCCTACAACGTTCCAATTCTTCGACCGTTTCGAGAAGCTCCTGTTCCAGGCGTGCCATATCCTTTTTCTTCGCCCGGGATCTCGCTGATGCGCCCGCGTTGCGCTTTCTCTTTTCGTTTGCCACCCTAGAACCGGCCTCAACATCGACGGGAATCTGAACATCGTTCCCTTGCCGGTCTTTGATTCTCATGAGCGTGATATTGCTTTGTACGTACATCTGAACTCCATTGCTCTCCGCCTCCATCGCCACAGGAGCATGCTGGCCGGGGGGGATAGAAGGTTGTGAAATAGGTGGTCCTTGAGGAAGGGATGCAGAAACCGGCGGTCCTGCGTACAGCTGCTCCGCATTAGGCTGTCGACACATGGTTGGAAGAACCAGTCGCACAGACGCAGCGACATGGGTGGACGAGGTGCTGTCATAGGCGAGAGATGGCGTACACGCGGAGGGGGCGGTGATGTGCGCTTGATTTTCCCCGGGGTCTTGGGGCGCGAGGAGCTGATTGATATTCATAGTAGGCGGGTGGGATGTGGATGCAGGTGACAAAGAGATGCAGGAAGGCAACCGTTGAAGGACTGAAGGACGTATCAGCCATAATATATCATAGAGACATCCCGCTCACTCTTAGAAGGTCTGTCAGGGTCACAGCAAATCCAAAAAGCAGACCGCCCGGCAGGATCCAATTAGTTCCCTTCGGAGGAAGGCGAAAGCGAAATAAATGGCTTGCATTTTGGACAAGGGCATGGGCGGCGGGGAGGGTGAAATCGATGCAAGGTGGGGAACTGGCTCTCTTCCGGGGGTGGCTTCAAAGAGATCATTTAGGCCGAATCCAGCCAAAAATAATCAGCGTGTAAGCTTTAGAAGTGTGTCGACGCCTGCTACTCGTTGAATACCTTATCACAACCTTTTAGAGAGCTGAAGCCAATCTGTCATAAGAATTAGGTAGACACTGACTCTCTTAGTGTATAACACATGATCTGATAATAGGTGTAACTGGCACATGCACAGCACAAAACCCAGGCAATAATATAGAGCTGTGGGAATAAACTTCAGGAAGGCGACTGCCCAGAGGACGGGAGGTAGTAGATGGAAGGAGGTAATCCTGGGGGCATATATAATAGGTCTAGAAGTAGGCCAGCATGTCTACTTAAAACCTTCTAGTTTATATTATTATAATACAGAGCAGGGGAAAGATAAATTTTGCCAGCTAACTACAGATTGCTCTTACTATTACTCCAACTTTATTCTACCCTAGCTCTAGAGCAAAATGCTACAAAGAAGACGCATCCTCTCTTACTATCCTATAAAGCTTATAGTATCAATAATAGCAAAGATATAATATTTCTTAATAACAAATTTTTTGCCAGTAAGCTGTATTAATTTCTTCTAACTAACTTTGGATATGTTAAGTTCTACCTAAGTCCCTACAATAAAGTAGCCTAAACTAAGGGAGTCTACTAGCCCTACTTATACATGTTTTAGAGATATATAGGATACCTATTAGTATATTAAGTTGCTATCCAAATATATAGATATATCCTTATCTTAAGGACTTTTTATATATTTGGCTTTCTAAATTAGAATATAGCTGTATCCTACTATGTCCTACAGTTTACTAAGATAACTAGCTAGGACTAGTCTAATATCTACTTAGGGGTTATCTATTATAGTAGCATAGCTATATATAATAGTATTGCTATATAGGTTACTCTATTACCTAGGAGGTATATACTATCTAAGTTTCTAGTATTAATTAAAAGCTCTAAGGCTTTCAGATCTAGAGGAACTATAAAATCTGAAGGTTTAGTCTCTATAGCTAGAGAAAGGAAGTATATATAGGCCTTCTACTTCCTAAATATCTAAGTATATAAGGAGTAGTATAGAGGTAGATAGGCTTATAGATATTTAGGGTAGCATCTATAGTAGTAAAGATAGTAGAGGTATTAGTAGATATAGTTAAAAATATTAAGATAATCCTAAACTTACTAATAGGCATAGGGTAATTATAGTACCTTACTTAACTTAACTAGCCTATATATAACTAGTTATAAAGAATTCCCCAACCTAGAAGTTAAAGGAATCCTTATCCAGTCCTATCTCTCTAGCTATAAGTATTCTAGTAGACTAAGGTTAATATTAGATAGTAAGGAGAAAGAGAGGTATAATAAGACTTATATTAATTAAATTACACTTCCCCTTTAGTAATATAAACTTATACCTATAAAAATCTATAAATTTAATAAGTAGCTTAATAGGAGAGGTAGCACTAGTAGCTTTAGATTCCTAGGTACTAGTAAATACTTAACTCAAAATCTTATTCTTAACTGCTTACTTCTAAGGACCTATCTATCTTTATTAAATATAGTAGTAGGTCCTTAGCAGTAACTCAATCTAGAGCTACTATTAATATACTAGATAATTTAGTCTTAGGACTATATATAGAGCAAGCTATAGTATCTATTATAGATTTAGGTTATACTATAAGGAGCCCTTAATTCTATATAGTTTTGAACTAGGTCCTTATAGTAACTAGAGTTAGAGGAGGTAGCAGAGGTACGTTATAAGCTATAATCTATAAACTATAATTTAGGATTATTTAACTTATATAATATATTTGTAGGCGTAAGGTAATTAACTTTACTAGAAATAGATCTTTTAGCTAATATTAGTAACTAGAGTAAACTACTTAGGTAGGAATAAGGCTATACAGCATAGATAGAAGGTAATAAGGTAATAAGATATAGAAGAAGGTAGTAGTATAGTAAGGCTGAAAGCTCTATTTATATACTTCTTAATTCTCCTATAGCTAAAGGGATTACACTATTCTAAATTATAGTTCCTAGTTTTATCTACTATATTGCGTGAATTAATTTATTACGTAAGCCTACCAAGAGTATAGTAATTATTTCAGCTAGATCTAGCTAATAGTAATAAGCGCGTAAGCTTAAATACCTAATACTTATTAGAGACCTTATTATAACCTTCTAGAGAGCTAAAGCTAATTATAAGAATTAGGTAGATAGACACTTTAATTACTTAATAGTACTATCTACTTCTAAAATAGTTTATCTAAGCTATAAATCCAGATGTTTACCTCTTCTTTACTAGCCCTACCTATATTATTATAGGATAAAGACAATTCACCCTATTAAATAATGCGTTGAATAACAGCTAAAAATACCTTTTTAATGTTGCCCTTAGCTGTAACCTTGATATATCTATACTTTAAGCTTTTAGCTTTCTCTATTCCCTTTTCCTTAGAGACCTTATATTTATTAACCCTATCTACCTTGTTCCTAACTATAATAATAGTAGGTAGTACAGAGGGTGGTAAGGTAGAGCTTAGGCTATTAACTACAGCCTCTGCCTTTACTTTATATATCTTATTATATAGCCCTAGTATTACCTTAAGTATTAACTAATTATAGAGGTTATAGACTAAAAGGAATCTATTAGCCTATCTTATTATCTTATCCCTGTATATATCCTTACTCCCTATATTAGTAATCTTAAGAGTATATATCTATATCCTAAGTATAAAAGGTATTTAAAGTTATTCCTCTATAGTAGGATTATATAACTTAGTATATTTACTGTAGATAAGCTGGGAACTCTATTAGACTATAGTAGATATAACTAAAAACCTATAGAACGCACCTGCCTAATTAATACTGTTTTACCCACTCTGCGTCTACTAATTACTACTAATTTAAAAGGAAAACGCTTCTCTAGCTACAAAGTACTATTATATATAGCTTAAAAGGTAGTAATATCTAATAGATTAGATATATACTAGAGAGCAGAGGTATAATATAAGGTAAATATAGGTAATAAAGATGTGTAGGAAGGTAACTAGTAAAGGTAGCAAGGTAATAAGTAAAGGATAAAGGAGGTCTTAGCCTTACAAGAGGAAGTATATAATATATCCTAGGTAAGTACACCTACTTAGGAAAGCTTCTTACTTTTTAAGATTAGTACTTAGCAAGTCCCTATATTTCAAGTTATTCTATAGATATAGATGCGTATATAGTATTTATAGCTAGGGAGCTTCTACCCTATTAGACTAATAGATACTTTGCAGTGCATAGAGTAGGCCAGCTTACTAATACCTTGTTATATCTTATACAAGTATACCTACTAAGAAAAGTTATTAAGTATAGATATCTTACTTTTTAAGATAGATCCTATAATATATATTACTTAATAGATATAGATATATATACAGCATTTATAGCTAAGCTACTTTTACTATTATTAGACTAATAGGGGCTTTGTAGAACACTTCTACATAAGAAAGTATACTAGCTAAAAAGAGAATAGTATAAGGTTAGGCTTTAGGATCTAAGAGGATTGCCTAGCTGGGTTAGCACTATCTAAAAGAGTTTAGCTTATAATAGGGATTAAATTAGGACTAGTCCTAATTAAATCCCTATTATCTTGCACTGAGGAACTATAGTATCTAGTTTTCTTAATAAGTATAACTAGTGATACTAGGGTAGAGAGTTTAGAGAGAGTGCTAGAGCTACTCTTACTATTAACTATTCTCCAGTCAAAGGTAGGTAATATCTAGTAATAAGAGGTAGAGGCTAATATTATTAAAGGCTCTACTAGTGTATTTCCAATAGTTTTATAGATAAGGAATAGTTAAGGAATATTAGAAACTTTTTAAATATACTTAGCCTATGCTAAGCCTATTAAGCCTATTAGCCTAGGTTAATCTATCTATCTATACGCCTATAAATGCTCCTCTAGGTACCTCTCTAGACCCTACTCCTAATGCCTCTCTAGATACTACTCTAGACACTACTCTAGACCTCCTTTTAAAGCCCCCTTCAAAGCCCTCTTTAAAGGCCCCCTTAAATATAGCCCTAAGTAAAGACAAGCTCCATGTATAGAAATATTTCGTATTACTATAGCTAGGAGATCTAGAAGGTCCTAAAGTAATACTGCTTACAAAGATTGTAGTTAGGTTTACTAATACTATATTCTTAGACCCTAAGGAATACCTAAAGACATAGGGTAACTATAAAAAGGTATACTTAAATAATCTAGCACAAAGCCTAGTACAAGGTCTAATACCTAGGTATATTATACACTTTAAGGTCCTATTTTTTACTTATAATATAAGTCTATATCCCTATATAAAAACAAAGATAAAGAAGAAGGTATCTATTAGTTTAGATATAGTTATAAAGAAATATAATATAACCTACTAGAAAGTACTTAAGCTCTATACTAGGAAGAAGATTTATCTTATATTTGTTGAGTATCTAGGCTTAGGTTCTCTATTTAAAGTAAATAGTAATTCCTCTAAGTAAGTATCAACGTATAGTAATAATAGTAGCTGATTCCTTATAGTATTAAGAGTCTCTATAAGATAGGAGCTGGGTAGGTTATTACCTATCTTTAAAAAAACTATCTATTTATAGTTAAAAGGTTTTAATAGTTAAATGTAGTTATAGCACAGGTTACTATCTAGGGTCTTATTTACTATAGCTTTAACTATACCAACCTTATAGAATATAGTAGTAAATTGATAAAATCTATTAGCCGCTATATATCTATAGAAGCGCTTAAAACTGGCAATATAAAAGAATTGGACCAGTAACTACCTAGGGCTTATAATACTTCTATAATAGAAACTATAAGTCTAGCTCTTACTATAATAGAAAATATCTTAGAGTTAGGAATACCTTTATTAGAGGAGTTAGTATTTCTGTAAATAACAAACGTCTATTCCAAAGGGATAATAGAGGAGAGAAGTGCTTTGCAGCCTATATAGAGGAGACCTAGGATTATAGATAGTAGGTACCCTACAGTCCTAATAAGAAGCCTAGGTAATACAAGTATAATTAATTAGTCTCTAGAGCTTACTATTACTAAAGGGTATAAAGAGGAGATTATGCAAGGTACTACTAGATAGCTACTACTACTAGCTTAACTAATTCCTTAGCAGGGGCTATTACTCTAACTAGAGGTAACTATTCTATAGCATTAGTCTACCTAGATACTCTTTATTATATATAGAAAAGATAAAGGTCTAACTCTAAAACTATAATAGTAAGTTTAACTCCTAGCCTAGTGGAAATCCTGTATATAACCTATCTAAGTCTAGAGCTTAGCTTAGCAAATCCTAGCACTAAATAGCTACTGCTAACTACTCTACCCATCTAGACTATAGGATAATAGACACTATTTATTACTAGTGAGTCCTAGTTAAGTTAAGAAGATCCTATTAGAGATAACTCTAGGATAGCTCTAATAAGTTGACCTATTACTGTAGTATTAACTCTAGGGACTAGAGATATAAATAATAACCCTAGAAGAAGTCTTAGGGAGGATTAAGAAGAGATAATTTAGGGTGAAGTTGATACAGACATGTTGTATTAGTATCTAGCCCTTAGATATTCTAGTATAGAAGACGTGTGTAAGTTATTAGGGTATACCCTAGACCTAACTGTAGATACCCCAATCAGCTAATATACTAGTAATAGCTGCTATCTACCTATATAAAAGAGATAGAGGCTATATACTATAGCGTAGCCTATAGTAGAAGACATGTTAGTGTACTAGTAAGATAAGGGTAAAGAAGAGTTAGAATAGGATAGTATTGGAAGGAGCTAACAAGATAACTAAGAGGGGATACTACCCTATTAAGATAGGGCTACAGGTATAGCTATCCATAAAAACATTATACTATATATTAATATTTCTGAAGCAAGAGCTTAGAACAGGGAAATTGGTAATATTAATAGATAACCCTGTTAATATATAACTAATCTACTACTTAAGGACAGAGAGGTATAGAACTATATAGTACTACTATTATCTAATTTTCCTACCTGAGTTTCCACCTGTACAGGAATTAGTATTATAAGGAATAGAACTAGGGAAGGCAAAGTATAGAGATAAACACCTAGGAAAACTAAGCTAATAGTATCTAATGTAAAAGCCCTTTTGCTCTATCCCCTTCTATTAATATTACTCTAAAATATAAGCTTTATATTAGAAAGTATACTTAGTATAATCTATTTATAACCTTAGATATAGTGGATAATCTTCTTATATATTTTATCTAAGATAGGGATCTATTAGAGAAGTATAGCTTAATCCTGAGTTAATATAAAGATAGTATTACTTACTAATATTATCACTAGTAAGATACTAGGCTCCTTTAATCTTAGTTTCCTAGCAGTTATACCTACGCTAGCTAGTCTTTCCTTTACTTCTCTAGACTACTACCTAAATTAAAGACTTAATAGACTTGGGCTATATACTCCTTACTATAACTTAGACAAGCTCTCTAACTATCTTCTTATTATCCTTATTCCAGGTAACAGAGAATATTCCAGTCTCTCCTAATGCACTAGAAATAGAATAGACCTATATTATACCCTTAAGGCCTTCTATAGTATTAAGAGATAATATAACTATATATATAAGCTATTAGATAGTTTCTACTACAGCAAAGGTCTTATATATAGATATAATAAATAAGTAGTAGAAAATACCTAGGTGATAGAGAGACAGCAACTTTTAGGTGGAAATAGAGTTTTATTTAAACTAGTGGGGCAACCTAACAGTATATAACTATAGGTATTTAGGAAAATAATTATCCCTACTAAAGCTTAGTAGCCCTAAAGCTAGCTAATTACTATCTATAGAACCTTACCTATATTACTCCTTACCCCTTTAAGCTATTATAGCTCTTATCTTAGGGGTTATTAAATAAAGGACTAAGATTAACTTAGTTCTATATAGGTATATCTAAATCCTTTATATTAATAGTATATATGTTTTCCTCTGCACCTAAGGCTAGATACTAAGGGGCTGTAGTTACTCTATTACTAGTTACTCTATTACCAGTTCCTAGAGAACTGCTCTGCTAGCCTATTTAGCTGGAGGGAGTTAGTAGAGTAGAAGTATCTCCCTAGTTATAGGGTATAGTAAATACTTATCTAAAGCAAAATACCCTAGGTTGAAATAAGTGTACTATGCAGCAAAGGGTATTATATATCCTTACTTTAATAGCTTTGATTAATATCTAGTAAAAGCGTTTTTAAGAGAAGAACTCCAATACGATATACTACTACTAGAAGGGTAGGGGAGAATAAATTTTCCTGCTTAGTTATAAGCATACTAACTAGCTTAGTTATAGTAAGTACTTACCTAATAGAAGCGTTAAGATATCTTAGAAGGGTAGATAATAGTAAGGGATAAGAAGAGCTTAAAGGGGATATTAGAAAATGTAGAAGGGGAGTAGTATATTAAGTAATAATATAGACTTAGACAGGTGACTTAAGCAAGAAATAAGGGACTAGTCTTAATAGTAAAGCTGATAGTAAGTCTTTATACCTTATCCCCCTATTCCTCTATATATATTCCCTAGAAATACTATAGGTAGCTGTAGATAAGTATAGCGTTAGCTAGAGTATTATAAACTATATTAAGCCGCTTCTTCCTACAGCATTCTACACTTAATATAATATATACCACTATTAATTTAATACTCCTAGAAGTTTAGTTAACTAGGATTGCAATTGTAAACCTATAGTTTAATATAATTAAGAGTAGATAAGTAAGGATATATCTTAGTAAGAATCTCCTCTAAAGCACAAAATATTACAAATAGCTTAGTATCCTAGTATTAGGATTGAAGGTAATCTTATACCTTAAGTATAGGTATAGCTACATCTTTAATTCATGCTCTAGTAGGCTAACTTAACAGTAGTAGTGTTTTCCTCCTAAATACCTTTCTACTATATTCAGCTGTACTTATAACTAGACTAGGGAGTAGTATAATAGAGCTTTATAAGTCTAAGATATAGTTAGTAGGATAGTTAGTTCCTAAAGACCTATTTTGATACACCTTATAAGTGCTAGCTAGATAGTATAATACCTAACCCTCTTAGCTGGCAATGGATTTAGAACTGGAAATTATCACCAACCTTTAGATATTAAAGAGTTGGTAATATTAATAGTAAAGTCTTAGGTAATACCTTAGCTAATAAGTGCAAAAGCCTAATCTAGTTCTATCCTCCTAAAGAGTACCCTATTACTATAGAACTTATTATAGTAAGAGCTTAAGCGTAAAAGCAAGCAGACTTTAAGCTTACTAAAAAGCTCTTCTTTTACTCTATCTATTATATCCTTTACACTAGGAAGTAATTTGAAATATATCTAGCTAAACTTTCTGAAGTAGTGCTAAAAACTCTCTAATAAGCCTAGTTAACTCTTGAGATATTTATACATCAGCACTATTACTAAGATCCTATTACTAGACTCCCTCACTTTAGTAATTTCCCAAATATTGGCCTATTTATTTAGCTAGAGTTTAACTAAGCTAATAGAGAGTACTACCTTGCTAATATATATAGGAGTTAAAGGACAAGTAGTAGGAGTATAAATAGTAGTAGGATAAAGACATATACAATTGCAATCTATACTAATAGTTAGCTTACTTTCTTAGATATACAGCCTAAATAGATAGAGAGGTAAGGTAGAAGGTAAATAAATCTATAAGCTATAAGGGGGAGTTGGGTTAGTAGACTATCTTATATAACCTATTTATATAATAGCTCTATATATATATTTATAGTCCAAGCCCCTTAATAAAAAGGTGTCTCTGTACTAACGTCCTAGAAGGAATATAGGAAATATACTTAAGTAGGTATTTAGCCTTATAATAGTCTAAGTATATAATATCTCTTTAGGGGAAGATATTCTAGTAAAAGCCTATAGTTTAGAGCTAATGTGCGCCTAGCCTAGGCATTAGATCTTAGTTAATCAACTATTTTAAGTCTACTAGAGTATATATACAATACCTTTTAGTCTTTTAATAGATAGACTTTAGTAAGTATAAAGTAAGTGATAATACTTAGAAGTAAAGAGCTGGGCTAAACTAAATCTATAAACTAAGTACTTACTTAAGCTCTTAATTTATAGATTTAGTTTAGCCTAGTTCTCCCCTTATTAAAGTATACGTATAGGCCTTTTAACTTTTAGTATTTACTAGGCACATATTAGCCTACTAATACTACTATACTTGCTTAATCCCTAAGGCTTCCCTATAGGTAAATAATTCACTTAGGACTTATACTCCTAGTTAGAGCACCAAAATTTTAATAACTTACTTATTAACCTAAAGGTAATCTTTCCTTTTAAAATCAACTCTTGTAGACTAATTATACTTGGTATATTACCGTGTTTCCTCGCGTAATGCACGGTCTCGCGTAACGCACAGTTGCGCGCATCTTATCAATATTGCAATCCTTGATAACTCTACCAATATGGCACCTATTGATGAGGCGTTGGCGGTGTTGAAATCGCTGAATCTTGGAGAAAAGATCAATTTCACTCAAATTGCGCAAGAATACAGCTGCGATCGATCAACGCTGTTGAGGCGCTGGCGGGGGGTGCAGGGTACAATAGCGCAGAAGCATGAAAATTAGTGACTACTCAACGATACACAAGAAAGAGAGTTATTATTATATATTGATGTGCTTACCTGTTGAGGACTACCTCCTATATGCTAAATGATACGCAACTTTGCATTAGAAATAGCTGGGAAACAAGTAGGTAAAGCATGGGCTAAGCGCTTCATCAAGTGCCATAATATTGATCTTCTATCAAGATGGGCATCGGGTATAGATATACAAAGGAAGAGAGCTAATTCTGCCTTCAAATACGTATTGTACTTTAAGCTTTTAGAGCGTAAAATATAGTAATACAATATAGATCTATAGCACATGTACAATATGGATAAGAAGGGCTTCTTAATTAGTATACTGTTAAAAATAAAGAGGATATTCTTATAGAGGTGATATAAAGAGGGGGGGATCAAGCAAATAATACAGGATAGCAATTATAAGTGGATTATGATAATAGCGTATATATACGCTGATAGGAGCTCTCTCACTCTAGCACTAATCTATTAAGCCCTTACTAGTAATATACAAGACACATAGTTACAAGACTTTAATCCTACTATATATAAAGTGTTTTTTGTATCTTCACCTAGTAGATAGATAAACAATAATTTAGGGCAGAGGTAGCTTAAACAGGTATTTAATAGGGAGACAAAAAAGAAGGCCTAATAGAGCTATTAACTATTAATACTTAATAGCTATAGATTATATATTACTATAGCTTTTATTAAGTACTATAATAATTACAAAATACTCCTAGTAATATACCTACCCTATTTAACCTATATGCTGCAGCCTCTTAACGTTAGTATATTTAAGCCTCTCTTATTAGCCTATACAGCTGTACTAGCTAATAAAATTAATAAATTACAAGGACTATTAAGTATTAGTAAAAGGGACTTCTTCTACCTATTTAATAAGGCCTAGTAAGCTTCTTTTACAGCTAAAAATATACTCTCTACCTTTAAGAAGTATAGCCTTTAGCTATTTAATACTAATTAAGTACTAAGTTGTTTTTAGAACAAGGATAAGGAGAGACCCTCTTTAAGTGATTCAACTACTTTAATACTTAGCGCTAGAGATTGGAGAAAGATTAAGAGGCTTCTCTACTAGGTGGTTTCTAATATACATAATAAACGCTTATAGTAGCTTAGCTAGATAATCCACTCTATCTCAGTGCGCAACGTCCTTCTGGTGAATAAGGTTAAGTAACTTAAGGAGGCTCTAGTTAATAAGAAGAAGAAGCGCTAGCGTAGGAAGCCTCTCCTACTTAAAGCGCTGCTATAATATAATAGTAGTGCTATATTTTGGTCTCTATAGAAGGTCTAGGAGGTACATACTTAGCAGATTAAAAAAGACGCTGAAGAAGAGGCTCTATAATACTAAAAGGACTTCAAGAAGGTTCAGCGCGCTGAGAAGAAGGCTGAGAAGGCTTATATACTTAAAGAAAGGAAGCGTAGTTAAGTAGTAGCAAAAGAGATTAAGCTTTAGAAGTAGGCTAAAAAGTAGCTCTAGAAGCTTGTAAAAAAAGTACTAACTTTGTATAAGAGTAACTCCAAAAATAAGCATAAATCAAAAACTATTACAATTGAGAGCTCTGAGGATAAGGAGTAGTTAATTGAGCTATTAGATAAGGAGGTATCATTAATGGAGATAGGTGCTACCACCCCTGCACGATCACGCTGCAATAGAAATATTAACCTCCCTAAGAGGTTTTACAATTGATTAACTATTATAAAATCACCTCTATACGCGTAAAAATGATACACTAAGAAATTGTGTTAATTTACTATATATATAGAGCTCTAGAGCATTAAAAGTATAGGGGTTGATATACTAGAACTGTGTGTTACGTAAGACTGTGCGTTACGTAAGGAAACATAGTAAGGGGCTTAAGGAGAATCTACCTAAGCTCTCTAAGGCGTTGTTAGATAACCTTACTAAGATTATTAGGGTATATAAGTAGAAGATATTAGAACTAAATAAAGGCCTCTTAGCCCTATTGCAGAAGCTTTAGTAAAAGGATTTTAAGCTATCCCTAGGTGTTATAACTGCTCTATGCAATTTCTTAAGGCTTAATAGCACTAAATTTAAGACCCTAGTAGATTATTATGTATATACCTGTTACTAGGAGAGTATTTAGCTAGTTAGCAAGATTATCTAGAGATTTCTAGCAACCTTATACTATAATCTTATATTAACCCTTAATAGTATAAATTAGTAAACTTCTATACCTACTAATAGTAGGGTTACCTTTATTACTTAGGCTATTAAGTATTTAGGCTACCTAGATAGCCTTAAAACTATTTAAAGTAAAGTGAAGAACTAGGTAGTAATTAGTTAAAGATTCTATAGGTTTACAAATGCAATATACTATCCTAAAGTTAGTACTAGAGTATTTATTTACCTTCCTAAATATACTAGTAACAACTTATAAGCCTAATATTTATCTATAAGAAGGCTATTCTAATTACTTAAAAGTATTAGAAAATATTTACTAATAATAGGGCCTATCTATATATAAATTACTTAGGGGTAATACTTACCTTTATATAGCCTTATATAATAAGATTATATAATGCCTATGTAAAGGCTTAGCAGGAGGTTATACTCTAGAACCTCCTAGCCTTCCATCCTAAGCTAGACATGAACAATAGAACCAGCTGATTGCACCCCCTAACTCCAACCTATACACGTATGTGTAGAACACTTCTTATACCTCTATACCTCTGAACCAGAACGTATAGTCATATATTAAAGTCCATTTAATACTAATTAGTAGTTAATTAGCTTTAACTGCAAATTAGCAAGAGTGAAGACAGAGTTGTACCTTAGAGAAACCAATCCTCTACTAAGGTCTCTATTTTATTACTAATCCTGTTTACAGCTATAGGATAGAGAGATTAACTTTTATACAAAAGAAGATAGTGTAGTATATACCTAGAAAACCCTACTATATAATTCAGCTAATAGTAAAATAATAATAATATAAATGCTGCAATAGCTCAAGCAAACTAACAAGCCAATACTATACTATCTAAGAATAACTAATCTACGCGCTCCCCAATCCCAGATAATAATATAATAGATTTATACAAGGAAGAAGCACAATTCCTATATTTATATAATAATCTAGTAGAGGAAACTAATATAAGAATATCTACCCTTAGAGGTACTATCCGCCTCTAATACTAGAACAACTGGATTGATATAGCAAAGGACCTATTAACTATACAACTGAATTTATACACAGCCTATATCCTTGCTAACCTCCACTATATAAGAGGAATAGCTAATTAATACCTAGATAACTTTACCCACTACTTCTACATGTAGGAGGTAGAATATTTTAGAAGAATAATATACGCAATCTAATAGGAGCTGAAGGATATAATGAATAACAAAGGGCTATATAGGATTGTTGGAACAAATAATAAGGTAGCTATAGAGCTAAAGAGTCTTATATAAGGAGATATAGTAGCTACTATACCCCCTCCTATATAGATAATACTACCTGTTACCTAATAACTAAGTATACTACTAATAGCTCTATCACCCAAAGAGCTACTACCTAAATAGAAGGGAAAGGGAATATAGAATAAAATACTGCACAACCTACCCTATAGACTAAACCTAATACTAGGAGGACCTTTATACAAATAACTAGCCTACCTACTATACTAATTAAGGCAACTATTACTATATTACTAGCCTTAACTAACCTTACCTAAACTAATTATAAACAGATATACCTATACCCTATACGTACTTCTACCTATCTATAAATACCCTAGTAAGAGGTTATTACCTAAAAAGATAATTCTCTTCTAGAAAGTATAGAAGAAATATAATAACTACTTAGGTAAGCTATATAATATCCTTATAGATAAGACCTAAATTTTTATAGATCTATGCTAATAACTAGAGATAGAGGAAATATAATATACAGATATCTTCCCTAATATCCTAGAAGATTGTACGTTAGCCTACTATATATACAATATTAGACCTAGTTATATATAGAAGACCCTATATACAAGATTATACAACTACTTTAATACTATAGTAAACTATAATTAGTACTATACTAACTAGATATCTTTGACCTTTACCTAATATAGAAAGGAGAATCTAGATAACTTACTGTATAAGGTACTAGAACTACTTATTAATAAGCTTACGCTCTTATAACGCGCACTAGGAATATAATTCTAAGGAGATTAACTGCTATATACTGCTGTTATATAAGCCTATAGAGGATAATAAGAGTTTAAGCAAGTAATATTCTTAAATAACAGAACTTGTAAGGGACTATTTAGTAACCTTTATATAGTACTACAAGTTAGTATAGATTACTAGCTTAATAGTTATTACTAGGAAACAGAGTTATACTATACTAATTGAAAGTACTTTTCCAATCACCTAAGTAGATCCTAAGGCTATTTCTCATCATTTCAACTATAAGGACGAAGTCACCTACTAAGTAATACTTATATAGAGTTTACAAAGAAGAAGTGCTTTATCTACTATAAAGAAGGATACTAGTCTTCTAACTACCCTTATATAGATTTCAGCTGTGTAAAATAATAATATATAGTAATATATAAGCAATTTAATAAGGAAACTCCCTAAGAGGAGTAAGTTGCATTATATATATAAGACTTTAAAGGGGAACCTACAGATAATAAAGAGATAGTTAATAATAAAGATAATAATCTAGAAGATAGAGAAAGAGTAGTAAACTACCTAACTACTATAGTATATCTCTATTATACAACCAGCGAAGACATCTACAACGCTAAGAAATATAAAGCTACCTAATAATTTGTACTAGATAATTACTATTACATAATATACTAAGGAGAACTCTAGGATACAGGTACTACTATAGTATCTATAGTTAGCAAGGTATAACTAAAGGCCTACGTACAGGAGAACCCTTAAACTAAGATTAATTAGATACCTAGATCTGCAAATATCAGCTTTAGTAGCTAAGGATTAAAAGGATTAATTGGTACTACACGAATCCAAAACCTAATTAGAACTATAATATATTATATCTTAGATATACTAACCCTATTCCTCCTATACCTTGCAGATGCTAATAGACTTAGTATATACTATAATAACATGCTTAACATTATTATACGAAAAGATAGGAGTACTATCCCTGTCATCTAAAAGTAGGGACACCTATTTTTCAATATTAGCAAGAATAAGATTACTATATTCTTTACAGAAACGCAACTTCAACACCTCTATTAATGCTTTAGATACCCTTATACGGAGAGGCTCTACAGTATACTTACTAGAGCTAGCTATAAGGTTAATTATACTACACTAGAGGAAATCTGCAAGTTCTGCTATTACTACTAATTATATAACCTAGTACCTTACTAATTTAAGTTTAGTATTAAAGATAATACCAACTTCAACTACAAGATTATTATTAACGTTGTATATATTAGTGGAAAGGATATCCTACACGTTATTAATACAGATATATTATTCTAGGCTACTATCTTTCTTAAATCTATATCTATATAAGATACATAGGATATACTCTATAAGTACTAGATTAACACATATTAAGGGCTACCCAACTACATTATCTATAATCCAGGAACTAACTTTACCTCTAAAGATTTCTATAATTATACAAAGATTATAGGAGTAGAGTATAAATAGATACTAGTAGAAGCTTACTAGGTAGTAGGAAAGATTGAATATATATATGTACTACTACGTTACGCGTTTAATATACTATATACTAAGCTAGGGTATAATACAGATAATAAGGCTATTCTCTAGATGGCAGTAAAGGCCCTAAACGACATAGTAGGCCCTAATAGCCTTATCCTAACTCTGCTTGTTTTTGGGGCATATCTAAGGATTAATAGTAACTTAGTACTATCCTTAGATATCACTATATAAGCTGAAGCTATTAGGAAAGCTATAAAGATACTCTATACTAAGAAAGCAAAGGTGAATATTAATTATATAATTAATACCTGTAAGAGGCTAAGTATATACAATATCCTATCCTTACCACTTAGCTTAGAAGTTATAGCTTAGAGAGAAAAGAAAGGATAGGTGGGACTATATAATATTAAGAGTATTAATAGCTAAGATATTACTATCCACCTAGAGAACAGGCCCCTAACGTTGCATTGCACCTAAGTTAAACTATACCACTATATAATACCTAGTAAAGAAGAAGAAGATCCTAAGGATCTAGATCCACTAGCACCTATACAAATTAAAGCCCCCTAGCCTAGGAAGCATAGACGCCTAAGGAAGGAGCCTACTACACCTACTATATATAAAAAAGAAACTAAAAACTTACTAGGGGAGATAGTTATCCTAAGGAGAATATATAGATGCCTAAGAAAAGTTCTAACTCTACTAGATAATAATAAATATATAGAAAACATGTTCCTAATACAAAAGGAATAAGATAACTATATACTAGCTATAAAGCCCTATATAGATAGAGTTATTATAACCTCTAGGCAACTATTTAAAGAATCTGACTATATAGAGATAGAAGCCCTAATTATAAATAGCACCTTTAAGATCCTTTAGTATAATCCTATAATCTACAAAGGCTAAATCTTTAACCTTTATATAGTTAGAGAAGTTAAAGGGAAGAATACTCAGCTGTATAAGAAATCCCAGCTAGTTCTTACTAGCTATTCAGATAAGGAGAAGGAGGAGATCCTTACTTAATCTCCTACTATCTAGAGGATAAGCTAGAGACTTATCCTAGCAGTAGGACTATTATTAATAGCAATGTACAGTATATACATTAAGCTTTAAGATATTATATAAGCATATATCTAAGCTATAGATAAGCTTCTCTATATACTATATACAAGACCACTAATAGAGATAAGGGACTCTCTTCCCCTTAACACTATCTTCTAGATTATGCAACCCCTTTATAGAGTAGCTGAATTAGGCTTATACTAGTTTAAAACCTACTATAATTACTACAAGGACAAGCTTTAAATATCTAATTCCTTATATAATCTATACCTCCTAATTACAAATAAAGGAAGTATAATATTTAGTATTATAGGCCTTTAGACTAATAATATACTAAGTATTATCACACTATCTTTTATATAAAGGGAAGAAGAAGAACTAGCTAAGGTAAACCTTTATACAAAGCTAAAAACTATACTATTAAGTAAGTAACCTATTAAGTTTAATAGTGGGAAGCTTATTCTAATGAAAGACAAGGTTATCCTAACCTAGAAAGGTTAATTAAAGGATCTCTGCACAATTAACCCAAAAGCTCTAGATATAATATAGTAATATATGACTTAGAGAGCAAGAGGGGCATATATTACATCAGTCTGTCAACTAGAAGCTTTATTCAACCTTTCTATTATAGCCTAAACAGTCCTACTAAAGGAAGAGGACATTAAGGTACTAAATATACAAATATTATAGCAAATTAAGCACTATAACTATAGCTTAATATTCATCCCTCTAGATCTTAGATATATAAAGCTGTTTATCTTTACAGATAGATCTTTTGCCAACAATAAAGATCTCAGCTCCTAGCTTAGATTCCTAATTGTTTTAGCTAAAGAATATAATACTAGGACTTCATATAATTTCTAAATCCGCAGTAATATTATATACTAGAACTCTATCAAGTGTAAAAGAGTTACTAGAAGTATACTTGCTAGTAAGCTCTATAGAATAGTTAGTAGATTTAACAACATAATTACTTTAAGCTCTACCCTTCTTTAAATCGCACAAACTCTAGATCTACCCCCTGCCCCTATTATTATCTATACAGATTCTAAATCTCTATATAATTACTTAGTCAAACTTAGTACAACTAATAAGAAAAGACTTATAATTAACATTATATCCCTTTAAGAATTATATAAGAAAAGGGAGATTATAGAGATTAGGTAGATTAATAGAAAAGATGATCTAGTAGATATATACACAAAGAAGAGCCTAAATACAGCTTTAGAGACTCTAATCTCAACTAATAAGCTTAATATCAAGGTTGAAGCATCTGTAGATTAAGCTGATCCTATATAGAGCTCTTAGCTCTACTATCTATATATATTCCATTACCCTCTCCTATATTTATTACTACTTTGTACAATTACCTTTTATTCCTATAGATTATATTACTTACTAAAGTTACTTATTTTATATATAGATTGTTATTAGTTCTAGAAAGTACTTTTTATTGAGATTTAAACAAGTTATCTACTGTCTTAAAACCCCTTTTTAAACCCCCCCCCCCCCCCTCCCTACAAGAACCCCCAGAAAACCCTAGAAAAGAATATTACACTAAGTATAATACTAGTAGTATACACTGTATAACTACTAAATATAAGAACTATAGGTACCTGCCTAGTAACTAGGCAGCGTATAATAATCCTTAAATAGAGAGGATCTAGAATTACTACTATAGTACTGTATACATAGAGTTACGTATAGAGCCCTATAGCTCTAGATAAGTAGTGTACAGAAGTAACCCTCCTAGTATATAATCTTAGCTACAAAGTGCTATAGATTAGTACTAGTAGTAATAATTACAGTAATATTATACAAGGGTAGGGCAGTAGCAGTAGTCTTATTAACCTATAAATATATTAAAATACTGCCTAAAATACTATACAAAAGGAAGGGTATATACATTAATACAGAGACCCTATATAAACTAATAACCCTACTAGGTCCTAGTAGGCAGGATAACCTACTAATAGCTACCTAGAGTAACTATAATAGCTATAAGGCCAGCAAGGCCCTACTAGGCAGGGATAGGCTAGAGAGCTATAATTTAAAGTTCTACTAGGGGTTAATACTATATAAAAGTAAAAAGAAATATTAAGAGATTATATAAGATATAGATATAGAGGAGAGGATAAAAAGAAGAAGAATAAGAGGAGGATTAGGAGGGGATTATATACTAGACTACTCCATTTATACACCCCTAAGATAAAGCTTACTACTACTACTACCTCTCCTAAAATATCCCCCTATTAGACTAATCTTAAAGGAGACCTTTGTTTATACCTTATCTTATAGTTATAAATTAACCCCTCTTTTAATATACCTCTATTTATATACTACGTCCTAATAAGTATATTTTAACCTGCTTAACCCCTTAATTAGGCTAATCCTAGAGGAGATCCTACTTGTATGACCTATTCTAATTAGGCTATTCTCTCCTACATACTACTTCTACTAACCTAGACTATATCCCCCTATTTATATAGAGGCTAAAATATTACAGAAAGTAATTATTATATTATAGTAAGTAATCCCTATCTAGATTGTATTATTCTTATTAACTAACTAATAGATACTGTCTAATAACAGCTGCACAACCCCTCTATACAAATAACCTATCTTAAGGCCTTATTTTAGTAAGATAAGTACCTAACCACCTCTAGAGAAGCTTAATTACACTCTATACAGCCAGTTGGAAAAGGGTAGGAATATAATAGTATAGAGTACTAAATAATACTACACAGCACCTATAGACTAGGAGAAAAGGCAAGGGATTTATATTATAATTAGATAGGTAGATACTAGGACAGAAGGATTATATAGATAAGCTCTCTAAGTAGGCAGGTGTTAGGGACATTTCCACATGGGCTCCAACGGAGATCCTACGGATCTCCCTCGGAGGTACCCCAGGCTAAGACCAGCCCTAATCACCTGACCTATCCTATATATTCTCAGACGTATCCTTAAGGGCTCCTCAAGGATTTGTCTTAATACATACATTTTGCCCTGAACCAAATTGCCTGCCCTAATATACCTCACAATTCAAATCCTTCCCTTTCCTTAATACAAGGAGGCAGTCGATTTGTGATTAACTATCTATTTTATCTTTTTACTCTCCTCCAGCAACCCAGTAACGTGCTATTACCTACCTACACTGAACCTAAGCAACAAGCATGCCCCTAAAGGCAAAGCCAGCTTAAGCTCGCTCTGCGCAACAGTAGAGCAAGCAGCTAGTAGCAGACTTACTAGAGCCTCAATTCACGGAAGTTGATGATGACGATGATGATGAAGAGGAGCAACTCCAGTAAGAACTTAAGAGTAGGGGAGCCTAAGGTAACCTACACTCAACCCATTGAGGGGCTAGCATTGACCCTGAAGACGGGCAGGACAAACTTAATAACAGCAAGGTCCTAACTACCTCCTGTATAAGGGATGGTCTACATATAGGGGTGTCCACTTATACTATAGTATCAGATGGCTACTAGGGCAATAGCAGGACCCAACTGGGAAATAATAAGGCTGGAAATAGTAGTATCCCCACTCCTAGCAGCTTAGTTGACGGATTGGTGCGCTACTGTGATCCAAGCGTCAACCCTCTCTCTAGTGAACTGGTCCTGGATCAAAGCCTTCCCATAAGAGTCCTAACTACTATCATGACACTAGAGCAAATCTTAGGTTAATAAATATAAATACTATTTGCTGCAGAAGACTAAGGAGCCCCCTAAGAGGAGCTTAAGCAGTTGTGATGACAGATAGATATAGCTAAAGTGCTAGCTATTCCAGTCGCTATTGCCTCCCCAGCCTATAACTGACCCTAGTCTGCGGCTGAGGAGGCGTCTAAAGTACTCAGTGCACTATAGAAAGTTCACCCCTAACCAAGTTTAGGTAATGAACAACGTGCGCCTCAGGCCGCTGCTATTAAATAATAGAGGTATAATATTAAGTCTACGTTTAACATAGTGCAGATTATTACTGACTCAATTATAAGGACTAGATAGGCCCTTAGCACTATACAGTTCCCTATTCATAGGGAACTATGCTAAAGAAAGGTAGAAAATAGCACTATTACTACCTAGACGGAACTTTATTAAGAAGCTGCCGCCCTAGTCTAGGACCTAGTCTTGACCAAATTTGACAACTATCTCCAGTTCTTTAACCTGAGTTGGAGAGATATAGACTTAGTAGACTTATTCCTGCTCCAACTTAGTAAGAAGGAGTTACTCCTAGATAGCTCGTTCTTCAAGCACCCTAATAGGACTAATAATAAGTACCTAAAGATCGCTTTTGTATAGGCTAAGGCCCCTAACACTATACGTAACGAAGTCTAATGCCTAATAGTATTGCAAGAGACTCAGGATTGGACGGCTTTTAAGAGAAACCTTAAAACTACTAAGAAGTTGCTGCAGGTGTTAAACCCTAGTAAAGGACCCTTAGGGGGGAAGCAAGTTACTTCCCAATAGAATACTAAACCTTCTAAAGAATAGAAGAGGACAGACTGGAAGTTATCCTAAGGGATATGATTTTTGATACCAACTTGAGCCAAAGGTACCCTAATACTGAGTAGTGGAACACCCAGCAAGGACTAGTCCTACTCCAACTCTTGAGATTCCAATAGGAATTAAGGGGGACAGGGGGGTAACTACTAGAAACTGTACTGGAAGAACCAGCAAGGATTAGTAGTAACTAGTAGCAATACCACCCCTAGGCTATTACGTAGCAACTTAGGAAAAGACCAGCCCTAATTGCAAACCTCTCCCAGCTACAGTTAGGGAAATACTCTAAGGGGAAATGCCTATAGATTGCTGTGGACGTCCTTATAGAAAGAGATAACGGCAATCTATTAAGCCTCTAAGCCCTATACAATAGCAGTACAGAGCTGAACCTAATTAGCAATTAGGCAGTAGAGAAGACTAAGCTTAAGCATAGCTTATTCCACAGAAAGCCAGTAGCTACGTTCATTAATGACAACGAGCTATAACTTGGCAAGCCCTATAACCTAACAATAAGTTGTTATAATTCTTAGGGTATTGGGAAGTTAGTAGGCCCCAAGTAGTTTTGGGCCGCTGGCTTTATAGGATATAATTTAGTATTAGGATATCTATAGCTGTAGGCTGCCAACCCTTAAATCTAATTCTCCACTAGTACCTTTAAATAGTGGGATAATAAGAGTACTCCTAAGAGAGTCTAGATTGTTGAGGCAGCAGACCTCCTAGGCAAAGTAAGTTATAGAGAATATGCCTACATCCTTCAACCTATATAAATAAGGTTTTAAGAAATTAATAATTAAGCCCGCAAGCAGATTACCTTAGAACTCCTCTAGGAATTAGTTGGAAAGGCGAAGGGGCCAAAAGGCCCTAGTAGAGATGAGGTCTATGACGCCCAGTATTACTAGAACTAAGGACTGCTGTAGTTAAAGAACTAGACCCTTGATATTATAGACCACCTGAAAAAGTGCGTCGAAAACAACCCTGTACTGTTGTGGCTACCTAAGGTGGCTGCGCGTCGTATAATAAGCGATATGTATAACACTGAGCCAATGTGAGCTGTGCTTGCCCCAGTCCAGTCCTATAAGTAGCCTAAGGAGGCTTACAGATACTCAGCAGAAGATACACTAGATGCTGAGGAACTGAAATATGTACTAGATAAACTTTATTATTAGTAGCGGAATTTCAGCAAAAACCAGACAAAGATCATCTGCCTGAATAGCGAATATAATTATGCTATTGATATTAAAGAAGGCGGGAAGATTCCTAACATGCCTATCTATAACCTCTCTGGAAAGGAGCTGGATCTCCTACAGGAATACCTTGATATAGTATAGGATAAGGGATAGATTTGTCTAAGCAAATCACCTATAGGTACCCCTATCCTCTTTGTCCCTAAAGTAGATAGTATAATGCGACTCTGCGTAGACTATTACAGTCTAAATAAGGTTATAGTAAAGAACTGGTACCCTATCCCGCTGGTTAGCAAGATACTGGATAGACTATCTAAAGCTAAAATCTTTACAAAATTGGATCTAAGAGACGCGTATTACAGACTCTAAATTAAAGAAGGTAATGAGTGGAAAACAGCCTTTAAGACCCAATATGGCCACTTCAAGTACCTTGTAATACTATTTAGGCTTACCAACGCACTGGTGACGTTCTAGTCCTATATCCAAAGGGCCCTTAGAGGGCTCCTGGATCATACCTGTGTTATGTACTTGGATAATATCCTTATCTACAGCGAAGAAGAGGATTAGTATAATCTTTATGTTGAAGAAGTGCTAGAAAGACTCCTAGACTGGGGGCTTTTTTGCAAAGTAAGTAAATGTATATTCTCTACCAAGGCTGTAGAGTTCCTAGGCTTTATTGTTACCCCTAAGGGGGTAGTAATAGACCTAACCTAGGTCTAGACCATCCGCAAATAGCTGGTGCCTATAAGCTACTAAGAGGTACAGGTATTCCTAGGGTTTACCAACTTTTATAGGCGCTTTATCTTCAACTACAGTGCAGTAGTGGAGCTATTAATAAACCTGCTCAAAGCTGCCTAAGACCTGAACTAAGGCTCCAAGAGCCTTAGAAAGAAGAAGGGGAAGAAGCTAACTAGGAAGGGACTAATGAAGTAGTACCTTCCCTAGAGCTAGCTAAAGGAAGTATACACTGCTTTTAAAGAACTGCAAGAGAAGTTCCTAGGGGCCCTAGTCCTGTAGCACTTCCAGACTGAGAAGCCAGTAATGATTATTACTAACGCGTCAGATTTTGTGATGGCAGCTATTATGCTCCAGCCACAAGATACCTATACGGCTTTGGAAAAGCATTAGAAGCCAGTTACCTTCTAGAGCCGAAAGTTCTTAGGACTAGAGGTCAATTGGCTAATGTATAACAAAGAATTATGCGCTATTATATCCGCGTTCCAATAGTAGCGGCACTATGCTGCTCACGCCCCTAAAGTGATCCAGGTGCTTTCTAATTACAACAACCTACAGTACTTTATGACTACTAAAGTACTGTCCTTAAAGCAAGCCTACTGGGCTGAGGAACTGGTAAAGTATGACTTCAAGATTGAGTACAAGCTAGGGGTGGATAATCCAGCTAATGCCCTATTACGAAGACCTAACTATAAGAAGGGCTTTGCACTTAGAGTAGGCTAGTGAATATAAGATGCTGTGTTGCCAACCCTCCAACAAAAGCTTCAAATCTGGTCTATCTAGATAACTAGGGCTTAAGCGCAAAAACAGCAGGAAGCTGAGCTAAAAGTGTAGAGAGAGGACCTCTCTAGAGTAGGGCCTACAGGTTCCTATTAACTCTCTAAAATAGTACCTTCAGCACAGGATATCTGCAGCATGAGTCTATATAGTGATACATTACCCTTAGGCAGTCCCCTAAGCTCTACTGATTAAGGTAATCCTCTGGGGACTGACCTATTCAAAGCTATACATAATAACCAGCTGGATCTAGAGCTACTAACTCCCAATTAATGCGCTAAGGCGCTTATAGTTGAGGCTCTAATTACTAGAGCTACTTCGTTATACATATAGGCGCGTAGAGCAGCGTCTAGAGATACTATATTCACACTAGATACCCTAGACCTCCTCTTAGACCACATTAGAGAGTCCTAAGCCCAGGATGTAGCCTATTCTAGGTATAAGGCGCTGACGTAGTAGGAAGAGGGTAGAGTAGTTAAGGGTACACCAAACTGGATAGTTGACTCTAGTGGTGTCCTCTATAGAGATGGGAAAGTGTAGATCCCCAATAATATATCTCTATAGGAAGCCATCCTTATTTGGAATTACAATAACCTAATAGGAGGCCACTATAGCGTTGCAAGGACAGTAGAAGTCCTTAGGTAGAAGTACTTCTAGAAATGCCTTAAAGAAGACGTAAAGATGTATATCCACTACTATGCACCTTGTTAGATGAATAAGATTTATCAGTATAAGCTATAGGGACTGCTGGAACTACTCCCCCTAGCCTCTAAGCCTTAGAAGCACTTCTCCCTTGACTTTGTAACTAATCTACTAGAGTTAAGGGATAATAACAGCAACATGTATAATGCTGTTCTAGTACTAGTAGATAGATTCTCTAAGTATACCCAGTACCTCCCTATAAACAAAATGATCACAGCCTAGTAGCTAGCTAAGCTACTGCTGACACAAGTTTTCCTAAAGGTAGGGCTACCTGTATTACTAGTGACTGATTAAGGAGCAGTATTCACAAGTCAGTTCTAGTCTAATATCTGTTACTACCTTAAGATTAAGAAATATCTGTTAACAGTATTCTATCCTTAAACTGACAGGCAAACTGAACGCCAGAATTAGGAGATGGAGTCTTACCTCTAGATCTACATAAACTATAACCAAGATAATTAGGTAGACTTGCTACCCTACGTAGAGTTTGTATATAACTCTAAAGAATACTCTGTAACGAGGTTCACCCCCATTAAACTCACTTATAGCTTGAAGCCCTTAAGCTTTAATAGGGTGCTAGACGAACACTAGCTTTAGAGACCTGACCCCTTACTATAGCAGGATATCAGGTATACTAGAAGTTTAGTAGACCTATAACGGTAAGTCGTTGCAAAGATATAGGAGTGGTTTAAGAACTAGGAGACTGCAGCTACTAACCTTAAGCAAGTACAAGAGCAGTACCAACGTTAGTATAATAAAAAGCGTCTCCCAGCCTACTTCTTACCTAGCGATAAGGTCCTGCTTAACCAGAAGAACATCGCAACAACGAAACTATCTAAGAAGTTTAATTACTATTACCTTAGGCTGTTTACAGTCCTAAAGAAGGTTAGTAAACTAGTATACCTACTAGATCTCCCCCTATCAATAGCACAGATCTATCTAGTATTCTACATCTTACTATTGGAACTATAGAGACCCCCTCCTAAGTTAAGGGGTTTCTAGCTAGGACCTATAGAGGTTCTAGACCATAACCTAGACTAGGATAGTACTGCGCACTATAAGGTTAAGGGAATCTTATGTTATAAGGATATTGTGTCTAAACAATATTTTAAGGTTAAATGGCTAGGCTGGCCAGAAGAGAAAGTAATATAGGAATATAAGGCAAATCTTACAAACTGTACTAAAGTACTCTATAAGTACTAGATCTCCCCTTAAGACATATCTTGGGGAAAGGGCAGAGAACAGCTACATAGGCCTTAGGGTAGAAAAGGCCCTTCCTAAGACAAAAAGGCTAAGTATACCAGAAGTTACAGCAAAGGGAGAAGTCTCCCTTATCTTACTAAGTTGGGAATAAGGAGACTATATATCATAGATTACTAAGTTAGTCAATGAAATATACTACAGCTCTGAAGTACCAAGTATAGAAGAGAAGTACAATAATATTTATCTATCTACAACTCTATAGCGCCTAAACTAAGATCTAGGGAGGCGGAGTAACTAGGAGTCTTCCTATACTTAATAGGGCTCTCACTTACATCTATCCCCTCAGACTTACTAGGGATATAAGTACTATAGTAGTAGAATCGACGCTTACGAGGAGTCAAACCCCCACTAGAATCCCAGAAGATTGTCTTATATTAAATGCTAATAATGATGTTAGTAGGGTGACAGAGGCCTACAGAACTAATACCCATCTAAGTATATTAGTGGAAACTCTTCAGGAAGATTCAGGAGTAAGGGTAGACAAACCTTATAGCAACGTAAATTGTTGTCTATAGACTACTCCTAAGCCCACTAGTAGGCTACAACGTCACCTTAATACATCTCCTTAATTAATTGCTTCTCTTCCTTCTTAGCAGCACTGAAGGTGGGAGCCAACTACTAAGTATAGCTCTATGTATAACTCCAGTTACTATAGAGCGTAGCATTCGCCAGCAAGGCAGCCATAAATGTATTATTAGGAAAAGCGGGTACAGTACCAAACTAGTAGGAGGTATGGCGGTGAGTAATTAAGAGAAGGTATTCAAGGACGTTAATAGTATAACGGAACATAGGTACAACCCAAATAGGGCATTAGTAGAGAGATTACGGGGAAAAAAACAGAACTACCTACCTTAATGCAACCCCTAGCCTTTGCATCCTAACAAGGCTTACATATAGTCTACGTGGAAGACACTACCTAGTAGAACTTACTAGGATGCAATAGAGCCTTGATGAAGCCCTTGTAGGACCCATTAGGAATAGTCTTGCTTGTGGATATAAGTCTAATAATATAATACTTATACCTGGACAGTAGTTAGTAGGAATACACTGTAATACTAATAGGGCGCTAGTAGGAATAATAAAACCCACTAGTAGGCTACTAGCGTAGGCTGTGGCTCTATATTTAGTAAGAGCAATAATATATAATATAGAATAGGAGTGTTGAGGACAGTACTAATAGGAACAGTAGTAAAGGATAGCATAATAGGAGCAGGCAGTAATAGGAGCAACTTAGAGTGCTTATCAAAAAGTAAGGTGTAAGAAGAAGAGTTAACCCTGAGCGGAAAACACCTTTTTATACCTAATCCAAAGTATAGTGCCTAAGTCCCTAAACTACGCTCCAGTAAAGAGCTGCCTATGCCCTAAGAGGCAAACAGCAAACAGCTAACAACTGGAAGAGGAGACTACTAGCCTCCTTACCAGTTATCCATTATATCACCTACTTAAGAGGACCTACAGTGGACCTCCCAACAAGTAAATAGCACTTAGTGCTAAGCACACAAGAGGAGCAACCTCTATACTGTTACATCTACTACTAAGGGAAACTTGGTTACTATCTAAATACTAAGTCTCCCCCCCAGCGGCCTGTTAAAAGGGCAAGTAGCGGGAAGGTATTATACTAATTAGGGGCATCAGATGTACCCAATCAACAAAGTAGAAGGCAGAGGGGTAGATACCATTAGTAGACTTTATATAAGAGTTAACCCCTTGATAAACTAGCTCTGCAGATAAGTATACTGCGTAAAAATATCTGTAGGATAATTTATAAACAGGCTACGCAAGGCCTAGGCCGTTAGTAGAGGTATACTACTACGCTATAAGCATTTATTAGGTTAAGTCAATAATAAAGATCTCAGGACGTCCCCTAATAACGATGCTAAGGGCAGGGAGGTAATTTCTCTAAACCAAGGTTTCTCCCACAGGGAGTTTTCCTAGAGTTCAATTGGCTCCTCTACGAGAAGGACCCCCTATAAGACCAACGGATACCTAAGAGTAACCCATTTAATACCTAGTCACAATAACTCAGGCTAAGTTATTAAGAAAGGGGGGGGTAGTTGTTAGGGACATTTCTATATAGGCTCTAACGGAGATCCTACAGATCTCCCTTAGAGGTGCCCTAGGCTAAGACTGGCCCTAATCACCTAACCTATCCTATATATTCTCGGACGTATCCTTGAGGGCTCCTCAAGGATTTATCTTAATATATACATTTTGCCCTAAACTGAATTGCCTACCCTAACGTACCTCACAGCAGGCAACTTAAAAACAAAAAGTTGCTAGTATCTATACATAAATTACTTAGGGGTAATACTTACCTTTATATAGCCTTATATAATAAGATTATATAATACCTATATAAAGGCTTAGCAGGAGGTTATACTCTAGAACCTCCTAGCCTTCCATCCCAAGCTAGATATAAACAATAGAACCAGCTAATTGCACCCCCTAACTCTAACCTATACACGTACATATAGAATACTTCTTATGCCTCTATACCTCTGAACTAGAACATATAGTTGCATATTGAAGTCCATTTAACAGGGCTAATATTTAATACAGCTATTAAGATATTCTAAGAAAATAATATTCATGGAAAATTGGAGAGAGAGGGGATAGATTATTTAGTAGAAAAATTCATATAGATACTCTTAAGGCTATTTAGTAGCTCTGTTTTATTAATAGTATAAGTAAGCTAATAGATTATACTAGTAATAGTAATAGCCCTTATATAATAAGTAGATGCTCTACTAGGCTACTTATAAAGCTTAATAAACCCTTTATAACTACTAGTAGACCTATTATAATTATTAACCTCTTTGCCCTCTCTAGGTAGCCATTTACAGACTTTAGGACCTAGTTTACTAAGGCCCTCCTTATATTTTTTAGTGGTCTCTACTCTACCTTCTCTAGAGATCTCTTCCCAATCCTTAGAGGCTAGATACTAGAGTGGAGATACTAATATACATAGAGCTGAGCAATTAATACTTAATTATAATTAAGTAGAACCCAACTATTTATAGAATAAAATAGAAGATACTAAGGTTATAGACATAGATAATATACTATTATATAGAGTACTTAATAATTTCAGTAGGTTAAACCTAAAAGCTATACTAAGGCTAGCTATAAATAGTTTTATAACAAGGATACCTATAGCCTTATTTCCTATTAATAAATCTGTTTTCCTTTAGAAATATAATAACTTCTAAGGTTTTATTCCTAACTGCTCTAGAGAGTTATATTCACTGTCTCTACCCTAGGCTCTATTAGTTGCTAAGGATCTGTTCTATAATATCAAGGTATATTTCTAAGACTCTTGTTAGAAAATAATCTTTAATAATAATAGGACCCTCCTTGATCCAATTGGTGCTAAGTTATATAATAACCTATCTAATAATTTTAATTTATACTACTTTACTACTACTATATTTAAAGAAAAAAGATTATATGTTGAGTTTTGCTGCATAATTACTAAAGCTACTACTCTTGTTAAATAAATCCTTTAAGCTGAGTATCCTTAAACCCTAGCCTACTTTCTTAAAGTATTTATTCACCTTATACAAATAGGGTAACCTAAAGTAACTTACTATCTCTACTAATTTATTAAGGAAATATCTATAAAAGTTACTAGGAAAGGGTATCCTTAGGGTCAAATATAGCAGCTGCTTAGGGAACTTAACTTAGGGTCTCTTGTCTAGGCTATAATACAAATCTAGAAATATACTACTAATACTTTTAAAAGTAAACTTGGAATGTTTAGTTAACTTGCTATATCTATTTATCTTAATTATATAAAGCGCGTGTACAGGTTTATATATAACCTTAAAGAAGAAGAATAGCTTCTTTAAGGTCTCCTTACTTACCTTAGGGGTAGAGGTAGTATCCCTAGAGTCCCAACCCTATAAGTAATACTTAACCTAGCATATAATCTAAATAGACAGGGACTCTATAATAAAGTAGAGAAGATAGCATAGGAAGTCCTTTTACTACTAGAAAAATATAAGATATATAGTAAGAGAAATATTAAGAGGATAGAATGTGTAAAAATTATTTCTCTTAGTTAATATAATTAAGGTAAGACTATAGAAGCAGAGTAGACTATATAAAAGGTAATACAAATAATTATAGATTAGTAGGGAATATAATATTCTTAGGTCCTTAAATTCAAGAATATTCTAGAAGGTTAGCTTTAAGATTAGGGCTAGGAGGAGGATGCCAACGTATTATAGGGAGAAATAGAAGAGTTAATAGGGAAGGATAAACTTAAGGGTGTACTCTAAAATATATTATAATATATATATAAAATTCCTATACTCCCTAGGTATATTAGCTATCTAGCAGTTCCCCTATTACTATATTACGTAGTAATATTAGCTTTAACTAACTACACAGTGTCTACCTTTATCTTCTTTACTAGGGCTATTAATTACTACTCTACTTTCTATAAGCAATAGCTTATCAACTCTATCTATAGTATATTTAACCTGCTTCTAAGTCTTTAAGCTCCCTATATTTATATCAAGTTACTAAACCCATATTTATTAGTGAATTTGCTTTCTACTATATGAATAATATCCCCTAAACCTACTACCACCTCTATAGCATAGCTAAGGGCTAGGTTAAGGAGTTTTTTTACTATCCTACTATATTTGTTGTAGTAGTAGAGTGTAAAAGTTATTTACGTAATTATACCTATAGCCTAATACTAATATACCTCCCTTAACTAAAGCGTTATAGAAGTAAGAATTAAAGCTAGGGTACTTAGTTAGCTCCCTCTAGTAGCTGTTGCGTATACTAAGATAGTAATCTCTAAACTTAGGGGGAGGGATATATAGGAATACTAAAGATAGATAAAAGTAGTTATTATTATTGTCCTTTTAACGTGCACTTTGTTACTCTTAAGAAGTATTCTTAAACTAATCTATTTGGCTTTACTTAATAGGTTCATAGTTGGGATTATATATTAAGCTTGGTATTTAACTATGTAAATCCAGGAAATATAAAGTTAATAATAGGAGCTGTAACAGAGCTGGAGCTAGGACTTAAAGGTAGAAGTTACCTATACTATTAACTTACTCTAGGCCTAACTTATAGAGGCTAAAGGGCAGATTCTAAAGTATTAATATCTATGCTATACCTATAATCCAGTTAGTAAGAATGTATAGGTATTATTATAAAGACCTAGCTAAAAGGGCTATATAACTATCTTGCACCATTTACAAGTGTATAGCTACTCTAAGTATATTATTAACTACTAGCCCTATGTATTAGGTACTATATAAAAGAAGTTATTTACGTAGTAATATATAGGTGCCCTTACTATTATAATTGCCAAAGATAGCTATAAATGGAATTAAACGCTTAATAATAGGGGCAACCACCTTAAAGAGGGTGGATTAGCTATTAGGGATATTATAGTATAACTAATCTCTAGTAAAAACTATAAGGTCTAGTTTCTTAATATCTAAGACCTCTCTAATAAAGTTTACTATAAGTAGGTTAGCCTTACTCTCTAGTAGATAATTCCTATAGGTATCTATAGTATCTTTATAAACCCTAACACTAGTAACTATATATATATCAGAGATCTGGAGAATCTTAAATTTGCTATCCTTATTAACTCTTAAAGCCTCCTAAGTATCTAGTCTTAACTTAACCCTACTACAGAGTATACTTAGCCTTATAACTAGTACCTTTAGCTAAGTATAAAGCTGGAGCAGTAATAGTATAAGCATCTATTATAGTTATAGGTTAATAGTATCTATACTAAAGAGAATGTCCACTTCTATTACAGCCTAGCTAATCTTACTAGAGAACCTACTTCTTAGTACCTAGATTCTACTAGGTCAACTCTCCTATAAATAATCTAAGCTTAAGTTTAGTAACAGCTTACTAACTCTAATATCTATAACTACTAGGTCCTTAGCTCTAAGCTCTTCCTTATTAGCTAGTACTATATATAACTATATGCTCTACTAAGCTGTATATAGATAGAGCTCTTTCTTAATATAGCACTATATATGCGGGTCTAGTGCATAGGTAGAAGGAGGAACTATCTAAGAAAAGACGTATATAGTAAGATCTATAATAACTAGATAAGTAATAACAGCTATAGTATAAGAATTAAATGATATTACTGCTTTAGAGGGGAAGAAGAACTATAAAAGAGTATAAATAATTATAGCTAGTACTACTAATACAATTGTAAAATACTATTCTATACTATAGGAGGCTATATAGAGCTACTATAGTAGTTCTAGGGGGAATATACTTGCGCAGTTAGCAGACCTACTTAGCTAGGAAAGGAAGACTACAATTTATATAATAATATATTAGTATACTTATAACTATAGATAGGATAATCAGCTGATATACACCTAATAATACTACTTATAGGTTACTCTATAAATAGAGTAGGTATAAAATACAAAAGGAGGTAAACCTACTAGCTATAGTATAGGGGATTAATAAAGTAGAAAGTAGTATAAGTGTTGGAAGACTAGGGTTCGATTGAACAAACGTACGCCTAAAGGGCGTACTGAAGGGTAAGTAGGCACAAAGAATCTGATTGTCTACTATATGCTACTGTCTAGAGTGAGATAAGATGGAAGCTTTTATGCCCCTGCTAAGGCGAAGCTAAGGCAGGAACCTTATTAGGAGCCTTGGCCTCAGCTAAGGCCTCAGCTGAGGCTGATCCTAATCACCTAATCAATTGATTACAATTGATTAGGGAATTACATTTAGACACTGGCAACTTTTTACTTTGTGAGTTAAGTGTCTGTATATTCTATCTTATTAATCTATATACTAGTAAGCCTCTCCTTTGCCTACTTATTCTTTTTCTCTCGTTGTACAAAGTAGACCTATAATACCTCTCCTATTTGTAATATCCCCTAGCTTCTCTACCTACGTATAATTTGCCTTCCCTCTAGGGTAGTGCCTATACTTAGTATAGGCAAGAAGAAGTTCTCGCCTAATTGTATAGGGGAGGAGGCTGAGATTATACATTATCTATCCCTTAAAGTTACTACTATCCTATAGTATATACTCTCTCCTAGCTATCTTATAACATATATTAATTAGGAGGTATACTATGTATAAGTATTATTATTATTGTATAGGGGGAGGGTTTATATCTATCTAAAGTTGGTTAAGTAGGAGGTTAAGGTCTACCTCTCTATGCAGGATTATCTTAGATATATAAGT
>ML977598.1:282993-293587 GCA_010015725.1 Amniculicola lignicola CBS 123094 | reverse complement strand
GGGGGGGGGTGTTAGGAGGTCCCTAGGGGAGGGGGGGTATTAATAATAAGTTGTTCCTCCTATAGGGGTGATCAATCCTTAGGGAGGTAGGTTATTAATAAATTACTCTGTGTATAAGCAATTACTTCTTAGGGGGGAGGGGGAGGGTAGTAGGGAATACTCTTTTGTGTAAGTGTTCAGAGGCCTCCCCTAGGGGGGGGGAGGGTTAAAACGTTGATTAACGTTATTAACTAGGATCAATGTATTAACTGTAATTAATATTAGTGGCAAGGCTAGGGTGTAGGGAATACTCCTTTATACAAGTATTTAGGGGGGGTAGGGGTTATAATAGTATTAATAAGGTAGGCTGCTTAATAAGGCTCTCCTCTACATAGCTATATATATAGTAGTTCCTAATCTATAGCCTATTATCTCCTCTGTATAGCTATACATGTAGTAGATAACTGGATTTATACAACCTGTGTTAAATAGGAGACACTAGGGTGTAATAAAGGCTTAGCTGTAGGCCCTCTCTACGTAGCTACGTATACGGTAGGAGACTAATCTTGTCTTTATATAATTAGTTAATCTAGGGGCACGTATAAGGCTTACTTAAGCCTCTCTATATAGCTATATATATAGTAGTATAAGCTTCTTTATACCTTCTCTGCGTAGCTACGTATATAGTAGGTATAAGCTTTATTATATAGTAGTGGTTTTATTATTCCTTGTAAATCTATCTGTTAAGGATAAAATCCTCTATATAGCTATATATATAGTATAGGGTCAGTTGATAGACTAATTAGTGTTAGAAGACTAGGGTTTAATTAAACAAACGTACGCCTAAAGGGTGTACTAAAGGGTAAGCAGGTACAAAGAATCTGATTATCTACTATATACTACTGTCTAGAGTGAGATGAGATGGAAGCTTTTATGCCTCTGCTAAGGTAAAGCTAAGGCAGGAACCTTATTAGGAGCCTTGGCCTCAGCTGAGGCCTCAGCTAAGGCTAATCCTAATTACCTAATTAATTGATCACAATTAATCAGGGAATTACGTTTAGACAATAAGAGTATAAATATATAAATAAGTTAATAAGGCGGATCTGCGTATAGGTGTAGAATAACTAGACTATTAGTAAATTATTTCACTAATACTAGTATACTATGTCTATGCGCGTAATATATAGACTATAGAATATACTAGACTTTAATACTACATATATAACCTAATTCTACTCTTACTAAGAATAACAGGCATAAACCTATAGCTAGACCTTAAAAGAAGACCCTATTATAAAGTCTATATAGTATACTAGCACTTAAAGTAGTATATAACTATAATATATCTAACTACCTACCTCCTAAGGCTATTATACTACTATAGCTCCCTAGTTATAGTAGGTGCTAGGTATAGGTACTGCTGTTTAACTAGCATTTTAAGTAAGTATTTATATGCTATAATTTGTGTTAATTCTAAAATTAGTTACTACATTATTATCTAAGACTATAGGAAGCCTATATATATAGTAAGTTCTAATACTATATTATAAGAGATAAGTTACTATATATATAGGCTGGTATACTATAATATAATATCTTGCTAAACAACCTTATAGTAAATAAGGACAAGGATAACCTATCCTAGTATACATCCTACCTATCCCTTATCCTATTAGATATCCTATAAATCCTATACCAGCTATTAAGTAGGGTGCTATTATAGAGTTGAATATGCTCCTTCTATTCTCTATCTTATTCTACCCTTCTCCCCTATCTCTCTTAAGAGTATAGGCACTAAATGATACTGCCCTATTTACTTTTAAGTGTATTATATTTCACAGATTTACTAGTACTAGGGGGGGAGGGAGATAAGGAAGTATACTACTTAATGCCTATATTTTTCTATATCTGTTAAATATTAGCAAGTGTTAAATAATGGGTATATGTTTATACCTCTTCTTCTTATAGAAATAAGATGCCCTAGAGCTTGTTCTCCTCTAGCTATCTATTTACTATTAAGTGGACATAATCTATAGGTATTGTAGTGCACTTAAATACTGGTACTTTCTTTATATAGAATCTAAGCACTCTATAAGTACTGATATACTATAGGTTTTTATAATTAAAAGCAATAAATACTAACTTCTCCCCTTTAATAATACTAAGGATATAAGTAGAGTTATAATTACTGCCTATAGACTTAACTACTGGTTTAAGAAATAAGTATTACTAGTTATTTAAGTATTTACTAAAGGTAGCTCTTAAGTAGTAGATTATATATTAGCTTTGCTTATATAGTATTAGTAGAGTATTTATAATAAAAAACATAGATATAGATATAGAGAAATAGTGTGATATATTACAGGCTAAGTCTCTATAATATACTAAGGTCTAAGTAGAACTATAATAACTAATAAGTATAAACCCCTCCCTTGGCCTATTACTCCTCCAAAGTCTCTAAAGTACTAGAATTGCTACTCTCTAGTAGAGATAGAAGTTATTTTAATACTATATATTCTGTGTAATCCTTATAGACTTAAGTATCCTAGTTCTTATTATATATAATATTTAACCTAGTATAGTTACTATTACAGCTATTACTAGGGGCTGTTATTCTAATATTATAGCCGTAATTATAATGCTGTGTGAAAGCTATATATATAATTACCTAAGTTTATAATTAGTACCTATTAAGGCTATATTAGAGTTACACTAATAAGCTAGCTAGTAGACTATAATAATAGCTTCTTAGGTTGATATCACTTGTAGTAAATGGTTAATAGGAGAAGGCTTTGTTAAAAACCTATAATATAGGTTACCAGTAGTTTATAAAGAGGCTAAGGCTTACTAAGAATCTATAAGTAACTTTACCAACTAAGCTAATTACTCTAGTTCCTAGTATCTATACTTTATTTGCTAGATACAGCTATAGCTACTTAGGTAGTAGCTAAGAGTTAATATAGTTACTACAAAAATAGGGGGAAGCTACTATGTTTTCTTAGTCTTGTAGTAGTAGGGCGTTTTACTAGTACTATAGATATAAGAATATATTAGTATTTTATCTATAATTCGTCAACCCTACTTAGAGACTATATCTAGTAATAAGGATAAGGCTAAGTAGCTATAAGATTAACTAGAAGTAAGACTAATTAAATAGGGCTATATAATAGAAAATCTAGTAAAAGGTATCCCTATTAGGTCAAGATTAGGTAAGGGATAGTCTATTATAGCTAGACATGTATCTAGCCTATTAATCACCTCTAAAGCTGGCAAAGATACTAGGTATCTATATAGCGTCTTGCTGTTTTAAGGGCCTTATTATAAGCTATATTACCTATACCCATTCCCACCTAATTAATAAGTTACCTACTACTTAATACAGCAAGTACCTACCTAGCTTAGGTAGCTGGCAACAAAAAAAAGGTTTAGTTGGAGGAATATAGGTAGGAGGTAAGAGCTAATTAAGAATATACTTTACTGCCTCTAACTTAAGTCTTTACAACAGTATACACCTCTAAATAATTCCTTTAAAGTCTATAGAATACAAATGTTAGGAGTTTATATATCTTACTAACTAGTGTATATATAACTTATCTACTACTACTAAGACCTATAGGTAGAAAGGATCCTAAAGCTCTACTAAGTAATAGAATATTATATATACTAAGAATTATATTTGTAATTATTTTTTGTAGATTCCACTAGGCTGCTTATTATATATAATAGTACTAGCTAATCTCTATAGGATCCTTGTATAACTCTGATATTATTAGTAGGAATTATAAGTAAGTCTTATAAGGTGTACTAGCACTCTTTTATACATATATCCTATTTCAGCTAAATAATGTAGTACACCTTTAGTATATAGACTAAGGCCTAGGATTCTAAAGGTTAGGTACAGATCTGACGCCCCATCTCTACTCTCTAGAAATAGCTTAAGCTATATTATATAGAGAATAGTTCTCTAAGCTATATATTAGTTAGGGGATTAGTATAATAGCTATGAAAACACTAGTAGTATATTATAGTCTATGCATAGAGGGGTTCACAGTCCTAGTATTAATAGACTTATTACTTCTACTAATATAGAACTATATAGCTATACTTATACTATATATAAGTAGAAATAGAGATAAAGTTAAACTATAGTAGTATAATAATAAGAGTTCAATTGCCTATTTATTTCCTGCCTCTAAACCTAAATATTAGGAAACTAATAATACTAAGCCCTCCTACAACCACAACTCAGAACTATAATTACTAATTATTATTTTTAGGATAGGTCTAACTATAGGTGCAAGTGCCACCCCTTAACACTATTTTACCCTTATACCTAACTATTGGATATTTAGTATAAAGGCTCTTTATATAGTTTATAAGGGCTATAATACAAGGTTAAGGAGACTACTTAAATATTATTCATTTAGATCTAAATGTGGAATGTGATACTCGCTATAATTAGTAGCTAGTAATAAAAATAAAAAGCTTGTTTAGAGGAATGCAGATTAGAGGCGCAAGAGCTAATTAAGAATATTAGGTTATAGGTAGGTAATAGAGTAAGTAGTATAGTAAATATAGTAATCTTAAGCTATATATATATATAGATCTAAAGGATATACGCTATAGTAGGTAAGAGGTTATTATCTTATATAAGTTAACCCTTTTGCCCTATATATATAGACTAGCTAATAGTACCTATATACTAAATACTATTATATAGGCTACAAGTAGGTAATAATAGTATTAAGCTACTTATATCCATTAAGGTAGTTTACCTACTTTTACTATTTACCTAGTTAATTATACCCTAGCTACTTATTATAGTAGTAAGAGAGCTAAGCTTCTACCTAATTAGCGTATAAGGATTATTCTAACAGGGTGTACTAATCTCTATATGGTATAGCATTAGTCTAGATAAAATTTATCTAGCTTCCTGCCTACTATGTATCCAACCTCAACTTATAGAAATATTTAAAGAATTCCTATTATAGCCTTATAATATAATACTACAGATATTAAATTATTAAATTAGAGGAGTAATATCAACGCTAAACACTTACTGCCTCCCATTAATTAGAAGGCTCTCTAGGAATATATAATTGGCGTAAAATAGATACTTATAAACCTTAATAGTAAAATTAGTTACAAGCTCTCTTCTAAGTATAATATAGGTAGACTGCATATAGTCTAGCAACTTAACTTTTAGGATAGAACTAGTTAGGTGGTATAACTACAACTATATACTACTATAGAGTCACTTCAATGTCTGATATATAAGGTCTACACTATTTAAGTTATTTAGGAATAGTTAGTAATACTAGTTCTAGAGATATTTGTATATAAGCCTACCTATAATAATAATATTAGTATTACTTTTATAATTATAGAGTATATTCCAGTAGATATAGCTATAGATTCTTTTGGTGGATAGCATATATATAAGGGTAAAACCCCTCCCTATTTCAAGGCACAATTCTATACTATAATAGCTAGAATATAGGTATATAGCAGATAATTAATATATAATATTAAGCTTATAGAACTAGGTTGAAATAGTATTAGTACGTTTTCTAAGTATTAGAAGCGTTATCCAACTCTCTAATAGAACCTACTCTGTTGGCCCTGTACCTAGAATAGGAGGCCTATTTAACTTAGTAGTAGATTTTTTTCAAGGCCTAGGTGAAAGGAATGAAGTTTCCTTATAATAAAAATATAATTTAAGAAAGAATACCTACTAAGCATATTAACAAGATCCTAAAGTCTATTAAAGACTTCCTATTAAAACTTTTAAACTTTACCTAGCATTATTACTTTTAGGAAGGCCCCTTCCTAATTATTTACACTAACCTATATAAAAGCAATATTCTTATGGATTCTAAGTACTATATTCAGAGTGTAATTAACTAGGAAAATGCGATTATTGCTCCTTAGGAGATGGTTAAATTTATTAAAGATTTATCTATTATACTACCCTTAATAGATAGACTACTTTATTATAAGGAGGAGTTAAACTAAGAAAGGTTTACTAAATAGATAAGATATATTAAAGTAGTTAAGAAGATAGAGAAGGTATTATACCTTGATAGTAAACTTTCTATAGTATTTAGGGATTAGAATACTTAGAACCTAGCTTTAGTAATCTGGTTATATTTTAATAGTAGAATTAGTTTCTACTTAAGTATATTTAAACTATTTAAGTAATTTAGATCTACTGATTTATAACTATATGTTAGTATCCAATAGTATAGTATACCTAAGGCCCTATTATATAACTAAGTCTTAGTGTATTTTAAAAAGGTATGCTAATTACAAGTAATAGCTAGTCTAAAGAGCTTACTATTGTAATTAAAGGCCCAGATTTAGGTACCCCACTCTAAATACTATCTTTTACCACACCTGAATACTCCTTAAATTCACCCCTAATTATAGCTAGCCTACTATTTATCCACCTATTTACAGTTAATTAACTTACTACTAAATACCTATTACTACTCCTATAGATATACTAGGTTTACAGTTACTATAGAGTAGTATATAACCTAATACCTATTACAAGGGATATAGCTAAACCTAATATAAATAGTAAGTGTAAGTTATTACTTTGACTTTTTCTTCTTAGAGTTGCTAGACCTAGTGTTAATTATAGTATCTAGGGTAATTAGGTTGACGCTTGGCTAGCTATCTAGTATTACCCCTTTATTAGCTAAGCTGTAATCTTTAAGTTATTAGGATAATCCTAAGTGTAAAGAGGCTAATTCTAGATCCTAAGTTTAAAGTTCAGGTTGTTTAGAGACTTTGAAATTCAAGTTGGTAGGGAGTATATTAATAATAGAACAGATCCTTAAGAAGTGCTTAGGAAGCTATAAATTATAGATATTCTAGATAAAAGTGTATACTATCCATTAATTATCTCCCTGTTCTATCTTTAAGATGTTAAACTTAGTAATTGGATATTAGTAGAACGTAAAGTCTTTCCTATTAATAATAGTATAATATCCCTAGACTCTTATATACTTATTACTATAAGAGATTAAAAAGCTATTAATTTCTTAATAAAGCTTGTCCTCCTAACCTACAAGCTAGAAAAGCTCTATTAAACTATATAATATAATAGTTTAACTATAAGTATTCTACTAATTAGTAATATTAAGTATAGATACTCTGTATTTCACTTTACTAGTAAGGAATAGAAAGTATATATTATATATGGCCGCAAAATAGGAGTAATCTTCTAATTCATTTCTAATAAAGGGCTGAAGCTTCTGTAGTTATTCCTAGGTAAAAGCTTCTTACTTAAATCTAAGGCTATAGTCTAGTTGTAGGCGTAATCTATAAAAGGGGATAGCATTATTCTAGCTAGTATTAGTAGTCTCTCTAAGAGTCTTTAGGTGCTTAGTACTACAGATTGCCAAAATTTTAGTAGAAGGAATAATAAGCTACGCAATATTATAGATTACTCTAGTCTTATTTCTACCTTTAATTAATTCTAAAGTATCCTTAAACAGTTTATCTTTAAATAATATATCTTTCAGTAGTGACTGTAGTGAATTTAGAAGCCTTTAGCAAAGTACTTTACTTTTAGTACTAATACCACCTTTATATCTATACATAAAGCTACTATATTTACTAAGTTAACCTTTATAATATAGATATCTATATAGAGTACTCTTCTATTCCTATAGTTATTAGTTACTTAGCGTTTATATTAAGACTATTTTAGTATTAATACTAGTATCTAAATACTTATAGCAGAGGGAAGCTAATAATTTCTTTCTTACTAGTATAGACTAGGCAAGGTCTTAAAAATAGTCTATTATATTCTCTTGTTCCTCTATTAGCTAGGTTCAGTTTTCATTCTAGTAGTTAACCTGAGCCTCTATAATTATCTTCTACCTAACTGGTTTACCAGCTAAAGCTGTAGATGTTTATACTTATTTTAGAAATAGCTTAAGTAAAGGAAGGGGGGGTGAAACTTTATCTTCTTCTTAAGGTTACTTTAGCGTCTTTACCTACTAAACAGAGTTGGGTATTATCTAGATAGGATTAGTACCTTAGAGGTATAGGCTTCTACATCTTTATATAGGAGGGGTAGGAGGTAGTTAGATAGGCTAGGGCTAGGGAGAGAGTTTTTAGGGTTCTTCTAAAGGGCATATACCTTCTAGCTTATTAGTTTTAGTATTAGAGTCTTCTTTTAAGTTCTTAGAGAACTTATGTTAGGGGGAAGGAAGTTTTTAGTTAGGGTTTACAGGGTATATACCTTTTAGCTTATTAGCTTCAGCTTTAGAGTCTTCTTATAGGTACTTCTATTTAGTATAGGCCAGCTAAGAAGTAAGTATAAAAGGGGTAGGAGGTAGTTGGATATGTTATAGTTATATACTACTTTAAGTGCTAGTATACTATATAGACTTTATAATAGGGGTCCTCTACTAAGGTCTAGTTATAGGTTAGTACCTATTATTTTTAGCAGGAGCAGAATTAGGCTATAGGGCTATTAGTATAGAGAGGGAAGTATAATATATAGTACAGCGCTAGATATATAATAATAGGATTAAAGGATAGATATAGGAGTATTAGTATAAAGTTAAATAGAGAAAGTAGTTAGTTAGTAAGAAGGTTTAATACTCTAGGCTTAGCGCTAGTAAGGGGTAGGTAGTAGTCTAAAATAAGCTAAGGGGGTGCTAATTAAACTATACTACCTATATATAGCAATAGTATAGCTGTGTATAATCTAGTCTATATAGTTATATAAACAAGCAGGGTAGGAATTACCTATCTAACTCTAACTAAAGAAGTAAGGAAGGCAGATGCTACAGATGCCATAAGGCAGTAGTCTTACTAGCTAGGGATATAAGATATAAAGTATATTATATTTACAAAGTTGTAAATAAATACTAGCTTACCTATAGGGTACTATAGGCCTTTTATCCCCTATAAATATATTTCTAAGGCTTTTATAGGTTATAGCTAACACTAAAGTCTACCTTACCTAAGGTAGTACTCTATATATTAATTAGATTATAGTGCTTTTAATCTATAGTTAGGTAATAGTATTATAGGTGGACTAGTAGCGTAAGGTGAATAGGGTAGAAGGATCCTATAGAGATTAGCTAGTGCTATACTATAAGCAGCCTAGTAGAATCTATAGAAATAATTACAAATATAATTCTTAGTATATATAATATTCTATTACTTAGTAGAGCTTTAGGATCCTTTCTACCTATAGGTCTTAGTAGTAGTAGATAAGTTATATATACACTAGTTAGTCCTTTAATCCTAAATACTAGATATTGCTACTAATACCTTCTAGACTACTAAGTAAGGTATACCTAGAAGCTATACCTCTTAACTAAGGGCCCTATAGGAAATTGGTTTAGATATACTTTATTAAGGTTTTCTATAATATCTATAGAATAGCTAGCTTTATCTAACTTAAAGTTATAGTTATTCTAGTATACATGAATCTCTGCTGCCTAGTTCTACTATTAAATTCAGCAACCTTATTACTATCTAATCCTAGCTCTTCCTTAGATCTATACTTAATACACTCTAATTATCTCTATATAATATCTATATATGAAATTACCCTACTCCTATATAAATCCTAAGCTACTTATAAGGTTATAGTAGTACCTTGTTTAAGAGTTGAATATAATTATTCTACTTACTATTAGTACCCTATTAGTACAGAGACTACATTATATCCCCTCTCTTACTAACTAATAAGGGTGGTATACTATAATACTACGCCTCTCTAGCAGCTTAAGCTCCTCTTTAGGTATACTAGATATTGGCTCCTATCTCTACAGGTTGAGTAGTTCAATACTCTAGAGTCTATCTTCGCCTAAATATACCCTTATCCAGCATATCCTTAATTCTAGGCTAATCTAATCCAGTCTTATTGTATAGGGACCTAGGCTAAAGTAATAGGTTTAGTGGTAAGGGTGCGGAAATTATACTCTCTACTAAGGCTATTACTCAGCTTATTACTAGAGATATAGGCTGATTTCTACCACCTATATATGGCTTAAGTGCTACCTAGCATATTACTTATTATAGTTTTTACTGTACTATAGAACATAGAGGGAACAACTAGGACTTAGCTATATTTATTAATAATCTAGATAAACGTTAAGGGTATATATAAAAAGTAAAACATAGGTAATAGACTATAGTACCTTCTTACCTTTCTATAAGGCTTTAAATACGTAGATAGTAGTTAGAGTAGGTAAGGTTTAGGTGGCGAGAAACGGATAGTTAAAGGAGGTAGCTAAGCTAAAGGTAGTAGCTTTAGCTAAAACAAAGCTGTATATCACTAGGAAAGTATAGCTAAGTATTAAGTCCCCTAAATAGGCCCCTTTATTTATGCTTAGGGGCTGTGCAGGTCTAGTTTTAGACCTTCTAATATATACTTAGGCTTAGATTAGGGGTCTCCTAGAGTAACTTACCCTTAGCTTAGGTTAAAGTAGCAACTGCTTAGGCTAGTAACTATAACTAGAATAGGTCCTATAAGAGAAGTTTACCTATCTCTATAGGTATATAGAGTAGTATCTAAGGAAAATATATTTATATTAGAACCCCTAAACCTCCTCCTTAACTATATTAGATAGTCTTAAGC